>PGWS01027981.1:0-12184 GCA_002896235.1 Cicer reticulatum | reverse complement strand
TTCTGCAGAAGAGCAGAACATTCTCCATAACGTTCTTGATAGTTTATATGCAACATTCAATCAAGTATGATGTTTTCTATTAAGATGATATGGTTGAAAAAACATCTCATGATCAAATTATTGGAAGAATTAAATTGGAAGGATATGGTACCAAAGTTGCTGCTACTTGAGTCTTGATGAAAGTCAGCCATCAGATCAAAGAAATAGTAACAAGTATGAATGGTTGTCCTTTAGAAGAAGCACATATTCACATTGTCCTCTTCTTTGGATCTTATCAAGGTATATTCTGATCATGATTTAATTCATTCATGGAACTCAAAATTCTCCTTTTTATGTCCTTAAAATCATTTTTTATGTGAACAAATCTCTTTGATTGTTTTTGATAAATACAAACTTTTTTAGCATAAAAATGTTTTGTAAAGAGAGAAATTATACTTGACATGATATCACATTCATTTTGCTTCCCTTGCGCTCATTATCATGTTCAATTTAAAATGTTGTCTGTTGTGAAAGAAGACAAAAGAGCAAAGAAACATATTGCTTGTGTTTTGGAATTTTGAAGGATATCAATTTCAAAATATTAAGGGGGAGTTTTTTAGAAAATGTTACTTTTCTTAAAACTGGAATCTACTCATTGTTTTCTATGTGTAGTATACATTTCCTTTGTATTCCCCAATCTTTTTGTGTTGACAAAGGGGGAGAATTATTTTAGATTTTATGTTGGTATCAAAAATATGAAGCCGATATTCTGAGGGGGAGTTTTTAAGCTCTCTTTGATTAAAGTTAGAATCATAATTAAAATCTAATTAACATGATTGTCTCATCAAAAAGGGGAGATTGTTGAGACAAAATCTCAATTTAATGTTTTGATGAAAACAAACAGAAAAGTTAATTAATAATGTTAATTACGATTCTAAAGTTATTGTTAATTTACCTTGGTGCTTTTGAGTGAATTTAATTAAGAACAGAATCAAGCAAAGCAAAGGAAAACAGCAACCAAGAACATTAAAACAGGAAAATCTCCAGCTTCAAAAAGTTTCATCACAGCAATGTGATCAAACGTTTTCTACCCTTCTTTAACAAAAGAGTCTGCCCTGTAAAATTTGTCATATCTAATCAGTACATGCAAGGAACAAGTAGGATTCATTCCAAGCTCACAAAGGCTATTTGATCTCAAATAAAAGGACTCAAAGACAGACAAAAGTCATGACAGTTTGCAAACTCCAAAAATCCAAATGTCAAGAAAGTTCGATCAATCTATGAATATGACAAGGACAATTGCAAAGGAACCAGATGATTAAAACGGAACTCCAGATTGATTATTGAAGCTCAAGAAAGTTCAAAACTGACAGACCCAGAACGTTAATCGTTCTCCGTTTTCTGCACAATTCCAACAGCAGTGTATCCCTTCTGCAATGGTTTTTAAATTCTTCTCCAAAATCCTCTGGCTACATTCAAGACTCAGATCAAGACTGTACCATCCAAGTAAGGGAGAAACGTCAAAAAGGCTGTTAACTAGAAGACAAAACTGCTTTAATCTAAACCAGAAGTCAAAAAGAGGGAAAAATAGTTTTTCAAGCTGAATTATTTTAAATCTGATATATTGCCTTCAGTCAAACTTCATAGCACTATCAACAGCTCTTTTGACCTCATTTAAAGGCTTCTAATTCCTATAAATTAGAAGCGCCATTACCTAGGATCAAATAAGAACTTCCAGTGCTATCAAACTCTCATAAATCATTCACATTCACATACTTGAAATTCTCATTTTCACAAAAAGCAATCAGTTCTGATCAATTCTATCTCACTGTGATATTGCTGCTGATTTCTTTGTAAGAATCGAATCTCAAACAAGAGTTTAGATATCTTAGATTCTGTCAAAATGAATCTTATTGTAAAAACTCAAACTATAAGAGTTTCTTTATAGTTTGTTTAGATTGCATTGAATCCTATCAAAGTTAGATAGGTGTTGTTGTTGCTTTATGGGTGGAAAGTAATAGAGATTAAAACAGATCAAGGTTGATCTAAGCTAGGTGCTGTAAAACCAAGAAGGTTCTTTGTTTTAAACACTTAGTTGAAAAACTCACAGTTGTGAGGACTGGACGTAACCCGAGTTGGGTGAACCAGGATATATCGTTGTGTGGTATTTCTTCCCTTATCTATTTACTTTCAGTTTGATTGATTATCAAGTTAATTACATAAACTGAATTATTGATTTTAACTAACCAAGAACGTTCTCCGTTTTCTGGTTAAAACCAAGAACGTTCTCCGTTTTCACAACCAAGGTCAATCTTGAGTTATTTTCTTAAGTTTTTAACAGGAATTTGTAAAAGGTGCATTTACAATTCAAACCCCCCTTTCTTGTAAATTGACATTGTTACTTCATATCGAACTCGCCTATAGCTGCTTATTGGGGAGACCATGCGTCCATTCTTCCGGTGTGGTGCTATCAAGCCTACATCAAAAGCTAAAGTATATGGTATATAACCAACTTTTAATCGTGTTAGGAGAGGAAGACTTATTGGTGAATAAGTTGTCCACAACATCGTACGTTGAGACGATAGAGGATGCTCTGGAGACTGTCTTCCAAACTCTAGAAGTTGTGGACACCGCTTACTTCGATACGACACAAATAGAACCACATCTATCAAATAGGACTATTATGGTGGCTAGATTCATGTTGAGAAGAGGGCGTCATCCATGGCACGGTTTGGGGAAGAATAAAGAAGAGCTCAAAGGACTGATAAAACATCATGAGAATAGAAACAAATGGGATTTAGGATAGGACCGAAAGGATTCCCATCGGTGACATTCAACATAGTTCCATAGTGCAAGAAATACAAACAAAATCCATATTGCAGCAGCTGGAGATGATTTTTCCATTGGTGATGCTAATTGGGCTCATCCATATGATGCAAAAGATTGGCATGAGATGTTGCCGTTTGCACTACACGGGTATCACACTTTGATATGCACTTCAACTGGGGAAACCGCTTTTTTTCTAGTATATGGGATGGAGGTTGTGCTACTCATAGAAGTAGAAATCCCCTCGCTAAGAGTATAAATCGAAGCCAAACTAGAGGAGTCAGAATGGGAACAAACCCGTTTCGATTAATTGAATTTAATTGAAGAAAAAAGGTTGGCGACCTTATGCCATGGGAAATTATATCCTAAAAGATTGAAAGGAGCGTACGAGAAAAAATACGTCCTCGAGAATTTCAGGAGGAGCTTGGGTTCTAAAATTATTTTACCCATTCAAAAGATTATCGTGTGAAATGGACCCCTTGTTGATTATTATGACCTCGAAATAATCAGAATATATCAGTCTTTAATCAATTAAACATAATTACTACACACGGTTCTATAATGCGCATACAAGATACCAATTTAAAAGTTAAAAGATAGGATAGAATGCACCAGATTTATCCTGGTTCAATTGTCAACGAGACACCTACATCCAGTCCTGACAATCCAACTGGATTCAGCTTTTTC
Organism: Cicer reticulatum; assembly: GCA_002896235.1. Classification (NCBI taxonomy): domain Eukaryota; kingdom Viridiplantae; phylum Streptophyta; class Magnoliopsida; order Fabales; family Fabaceae; genus Cicer; species Cicer reticulatum. The sequence goes on along the minus strand of PGWS01027981.1, from coordinate 8,692 downwards.
TCCAATAGAAAGAATTGTGAATTGTTTACAGATTGTCCAGTTCCTCGAACCTACTCTATCTCTACAATCTCTTTTCCTATTGCTTCACCCTTGATCCTTGTGAGTCACTCAGCAGACTCACACAAAATAAAAGACGGTCCTTCTTGATGAGGCCCTCTCAACCCAGAAGAATCGCCACAGTTTTTCTAGTTGGTTCTTTAGCAGTCGTTTTCTTTACAAAGTATTTATTTCAAACAAAGTAAAAGAAGTACAAAAAGAAGTCTTCAATCTTGATCAATGTGTCTTCTCACGAATATGGTTATTCAATGATTGTTCATGAGAACATTGTCTTTTCTCTCAAGAATACTTTTTCAGCTCTCTCAATGATTATGGATAATCTTTTTGGCTTTGATCTGAAAAAGCAATATCAGAATGTTAACAACGTGTTCTTAAGAGTTCTTCAGTATTATGAAGAATATTCAAGATGTTATTCAAGTGTATACATGTGTTGTATTGTGTTCATGAGTTAATGAGAGAATGATTGAAAACAGTTTATATAGTTTCTGAAAAACAACTAATAAATCGATTTGCCAATCGATTCATTAAAGTTATAAAACAGGTCTAATCGATTTGCCAATCGATTATCGTGAGTCTTGTTTTTCTTGAATCTTGAAACTATATAACCCAATCGATTTACCCATCGATTCTTTTAAAAACTCTTTTCAGTGAATTATGTAAGGACTTATATGAATCGTTTCATAATCGATGCAGGTGTTTTTGTTCCAATAAGAATCACACCATCGTTACTTAATCGATTTATTAAGTCTCATAATCGGTTTACAATACTCGAATCGATTTGGCCAACAAGCTCACAGTTTCATTGTGATGTAAAAAAGGTTCATTTAATCGATTTGCCAATCATTGTGTTCAAGTTTAGTGACTAGCTATTTGATGTGTAATCGAAGTGCAATCGATTTGTTTGTATTTGCCTGAAAGTTCTTACCAGAAGTAAGTTTAGTTCAATCATTTCCCAATCGATGCAACCAAACTTAACAATGATTGAAATTCTCACAATAGATGTCAATCGATTGGTTTGTCACAGGTAAGTATTTTCAAATTTATTATCTAAGCTATCGATTTGCCAATCGATTACCTAGAAAACGAGATTCTCACTGTGACTTGATCAATCGATTCCCAATCGATTTGTTTCAATCAGTTTTACTTTGTGATGTGTACAATGGATTTGCCAATCGATTAGCCTGAAAGCAGGTTGCCACTGACTTGTGCAATTTTCATTTCTAATTTGGCCAGTCGATTGCCTAATCGATTATACAATCACAAACAGTTATGTTTCCTTACACCCTTGTTATGAAATCGATTTCCCAATCGATTTACTCAGTGAATAATCAACTTTTGTTGATTTCTTGTGTTCCAAGCAATTTGTTTCAAGTGTGTAGGATTGGATTGTTGTTCCTGAAATATTGCTCAATTAAGATGTTAGATTTATCATATGATGTATGAACATTGTATGTTTGTTAATTATGTCAAAATTTGGATTCAAAGGACTAAAGTCCAACAATCTCCCCCTTTTTGCATAAGTGACTATCATACAATTTTAACTTGAGTTGAGCATTTCAAGACATAATATTAACAACATTTCATAGCATCATATGTACCATTATTGGATCATAAAATCAGAGTATCAGATCAGAGCATAACAGTACACATGCTATTTATTAAAATCAGAGCATTATTACATTATTAATAATTCATTATCAGTCATCAGATCTTAGTCATCAGAGCAAAGTATCAGAGTGTAAAATAAATGCAGCAACAAGCATTAGCAAGTTATAATTTTTCTCCCCTTTTGTCAGTTAAGGCAAAAAGGCAGAAAAAAAATTTCCTCCCCCTATGTTAAAGAACATAAGCATTGGGGATTGAAATCATAAAACATTGTGTATCAGAGCAATGAAAATCAGAGCAATTAATGAGCATATCAAAAGATTAAGACAAATGAATTTGGAGAGAAATGAGATAAACGTTTTAATGCATTATAGATATAGATTGAATGAGTACATCAAGTCATAGCAAAAACAACACAGATCCTAAACTCCTAATCTCCTAAACTAGGCTGGTCCTCACTATTATCTACGGGAGAGGCAGAGACCGCTGTATTACCCTCAGCAGGTGTCTCCTCAACGTGAGTCTCAGGGTGATCTAGGGGAAGTAGGTAGGTTCCTCTGCTGCTTGCGACCGATGTCTGCGATGTCTTCAAATGACGCTTGATTCCCAAGTGAGCTTGAAATCGCATCCACATCCTGAACTACGAATTCAGGGATGCCTGGAGAGTCCTTAAGTTAGCTTCCTTCTGGACTTGTTGATTCTAGCTTCTTTGCATTGTGTGCCATCTGAGCTTCTATGATTCATTATCTTGCCAAAAAATCAGGAGGAGCAGTGTCAGTAGCTGGCTGAGGTGAGGTTTGTGCTGAGTTGTGCTGGTTCAACAGTAGCGCTGAGTCTTATCCAAACACCATGTAACCTTTTCTATTGCATTTTGATTTACAAATTGATTCTCCAAATTTATTAGGGTGGTCTTTGCAGATTCTTCATTACCCAACGAAACCTTGAAATGTTTAAGATCTTGGTATCAGCTGTGGATAAGCACTAAGCTTGGCCTGTGAAGCTGTCCAGCATGTGCCTAGCACAATCCAAGCCCAGCTCATCCTGAGCTCCTTTGATAAACCCCATAACAGTAGTATGTCCAATTTCTGAACTACTGCATGGTTGCCTGAACGAGGTACAAGCATCCTGGTCAGCGTGTACATCAGCATCCGATGTTGGACCTTCATTTGACCGATAGGTAATGAAATGGTTTCCACAAAACCATCAATCATCAGGTCCTTTACTGCAGCATGCCTGTCAACAGATTCTTCCCAACCTTCGTCAGCCGTATCAGCTTCAGAACTGCCGTCGATAGATTTTCCGTAAAAAGGCAATCCTGATAAGGTAGAAAAATCATCAAAAGACATAGCAATCCTTTTACCTTTGACTTGAGCCTTAAAACCTTCGTCTGTCAGTTTAAACGTAGAATAAAATTCCCTTATCAAACGTGGATAACTGTCGAGTGTAGAAGATAGAAAGCTCTCAAGACCGTGAAATCGCAGATGATTCTGAAACGTAAAACCGTCAGTATCAAAGTAGGCAAAATCCAGAGTCCTACCCTCATGGATTTTTCTTTTCATAAAGTCTGATGGTATAGAAGGTTCTGCATCTTTTTCCTTGGATGCAGGAACTTTCTTGGCAGGGGGTGAAGAAACAGGTTTCTTCTTCCTCTTTTGTGAAATTACCTTCATGGCATCAGCCATGAGTTTTTCCGTTGGGGGTTCCTTTCGCTTTTTAGGCTTCTCTTGAATAGGAGCGGGTGCCTTGCCTTTGTCTTTGGCAAGTATTTTATGTGTAGGTATGGGTACTCTTTTTGTTAGAGTGGGTGGTGGTGAAGGGGTTTCACTGGTTGAAGAAGATGAAGGTGAAGGAGTACGTGCCTGGGTTTGTTTGACTCGTGCCATACTCGTAGATTGAAGTAGATAGAATGTAGATTGAATGTAGATAGCAACAAAATAACAATAGCAGAGACAGAAGAATGAAGCAGACAGAGAAAATTAGTGAAAACTGGAGAAATGCAGTGCAGAAATCGATTGAGAACTGTTCCTATTTAAACCCTTAAACGTGTAAATCGATTCCCAAATCGATTAGGTTACCGTTGCTGGTAATGTCAATCGATTTAGTAATTATTACACACAACGGCTAGTCACAACGGTCATATTTCAAATCGATTCCCAAATCGATTTCCAGTTTTACTTAATCGATGTCCAAATCGATTGTCTTAACGTTGAAAGAAGAACTAGTCGATTTCCCAATCGACGCTCGGGCAAGTTAAAACAAATTTTCTGAACTTTGAATTCTGGGGCCAAAGCAATCGATTCCCAAATCGATTTTATAAACCATTTACCATGCTGGTAATCGATTCCCAAATCGATTTAACTGGAGAAACAACTGCGAACACCAGAAATCCTATGAAAGAATCAAAGATCATACCTCACTAGGATCAATGATCCCTAGTTTCATCCTTATATGCAGAAAACTTTCTCTTGGTAAAGCTTTTGTGAAGATGTCAGCTAGCTGTTCGGCAGTGTTAACATACTCAAGCTTAATGATTCCATTTTGAAAGTGATCTCTTATAAAATGATGTCTTACTTCAATGTGTTTGGTCCTGGAGTGCATTACTGGATTCTTGGTTATACTTATTGCACTTGTGTTATCACACATGATAGGTATTGTTCCCAAATCAACACCAAAGTCCAATAAGTGCTGTTTCATCCAAAGTATCTGAGCACAACAGCTCCCAACTGCAATATATTCAGCTTCAGCAGTTGATAAAGCAATGCTTGTCTGTTTCTTACTAAACCATGACACAAGAGAGTTTCCAAGTAAATGACAAGTTCCTGAGGTACTTTTTCTGTCGAGTTTACATCCGGCAAAGTCTAAATCTGAGTAACCAACTAAGGTACAGGTTGATCCTTTTGGATACCACAATCCGAGACTCTTAGTTCCTACCAAATATCTGAAAATTCTCTTAACTGCACTGAAGTGAGATTCCTTTGGATTTGATTGATACCTTGCACACATACAAACACTGAACATGATGTCTGGTCGGCTTGCTGTAAGGTAGAGCAGGGATCCTATCATACCACGAAATCTAGTAACATCTACAGGTTTACCTTTCTCATCTCGGTCTAAGTAATTTCCTTGACTCATGGGTGTATCAATGGACTTAAGATTTTCAAAGTTAAATTTCTTTATCAAATCAGAACAGTATTTAGATTGACTAATGAAAATGCCTTGCTTGCTTTGGTTAATTTGAAATCCCAAGAAATATGACAGTTCACCCATCATTGACATTTCAAATTTACCTTTCATCAAATTTTCAAATTCTTTGCACAATTTATTATTTGTAGATCCAAATATTATGTCATCAACATATACTTGGACAAGCAAGATATCATTTCCAGTAGTTTTTGTGAAAAGGGTCTTGTCAACATTTCCTCTTAAAAAGTTTTGTTGAATAAGGAAATTGTTGAGCTTCTCATACCAAGCTCTTGGAGCTTGTTTTAACCCATAGAGGGCCTTTGAGAGCTTATACACATGATTAGGAAAATCAGGATTTTCAAAACCAGGTGTTTGGCTAACAAAAACTTCCTCTTGAAGGTCACCATTGAGAAAGACACTTTTCACATCCATTTGATAAAGATTAAAGTCCATTATACAAGCATAAGCCAATAAAATTCTTATGGCTTCTAATCTAGCTACAGGGGCATAGGTTTCATCAAAATCTATTCCCTCCTCTTGACTATAACCCTTGGCTACTAGTTTAGCTTTGTTCCTTGTTATCACACCATTCTCATCCAACTTGTTTCTGAACACCCATCTGGTTCCTATGACGTGCTTACCCTCTGGTCTAGGTACTAAACTACACACCTTGTTTCTCTCAAACTGGTTTAACTCCTCTTGCATAGCAAGTATCCACTCACTATCGAACAGGGCTTCCTTAATGTTCTTAGGTTCAATCTGAGATACAAAGGCTGTAAAGTTACAAGACTGTCTAACGTTCCTCCTAGTTGCAACACCTTTAGAGATATCCCCTATAATGTTTTCTATGGGGTGGTTTCTGTTGAACTTCCATTCCTTAGGTAAATCACTGGTTCCTATAGGTTCTATACAGTCAGATCTAGTTGGAGGGTCAGCTACAGGTTGTTCTAGTGGTTCAGACTCTACAACTTCGTCCAAAAAGTCATCAACCATAGGAGGAGTTTTGTTCAAGTTTTCTGTAAATAATTCATCAAACTTTACATGAACTGACTCTCCTATGGTCTTTGTTCTTTTGTTGTAGATTCTATAGGCCTTACTAGTTTGGGAGTATCCTAGAAAGATACCTTCATCTGCCTTAGGGTCAAACTTTCCTAGGTGTTCTTTGCCATTGTTCAACACAAAGCACTTACAACCAAAGATTCTAAAGTAGGAAAGGTTTGGTTTTCTACCCTTGTAAAGCTCATAGGGTATTTTCCTAAGCAGGGGCCTAATGAGAACTCTATTTACAACATGAGTGGCTGTACTAATTGCATCTGCCCAAAAGTACTTAGGTAGGTTGGAGTCCTTAAGCATGGTCCTAGCTAACTCTTCTAGGGATCTATTTTTCCTCTCCACTACCCCATTCTGTTGTGGTGTCCTAGGGGCAGAATATATGTGGTTGATTGCATGTTGTTCACAATAAGTTTGAAAAGAATCATTTTGGAATTCACCTCCATGATCACTTTTAATTGATACAATTTTCTGGTCATTCTGATTTTGAACTAAAGCAGCAAATTTCTTAAAAGTTGAGAATGTATCACTCTTATGAGCCATAAAATATGTCCATGTGAACCTTGAATAGTCATCAACCAACACATATCCATAAAGGTTACCACCAAAACTCTTAACTTGGGCAGGTCCAAAAAGGTCCATGTGTACTAACTGCAAAACTCTATTTGTTCTAACCAAATCTATAGAGGGAAAGGGAGTCTTAACCAGTTTGCTTTTCTCACATGAGTCACACAGTCTATCCTTAGAAAACTTCCTATTTGGTAGACCTATAACTAGCTGTTTGCTAACAAGTTTATTCAAATGATCTATATGAATATGAGCTATACGTTTATGCCATAGCCATGTCTCATCTGAATTAGATAACAAGCAGCATATAGTACTTGGTAAAGAATTGAAATCTAACATGTAAATGTTATTAATTCTGTCACCAACTAGCTTTATGTGTTTGTCATCTTTATGCTCAATAATGCAAGATTGTGATGAAAAACTTACTTGAAAACCTTTATCACATAGCTGGCTTATACTCAGCAAGTTGTGTTTTAGTCCTTCAACATATAAGACATTTTTGATTACTGCAGTTGACTCATTGCCTATGTCACCAATTCCAATAATCTTTCCTCTATTGTTGTCACCATATTTGACAAAACCTCCTTCCTTTAATGTCAAGGACATGAATTTGGATTTGTCTCCTGTCATGTGCTTTGAGCATCCGCTATCTAAATACCATGAATGCTTAGTGGATGTCAAGCACACCTCATTTTCTGATTCTGAGTCGGTATTTGCCATGAGACACAGATTAGCTTCTTCTTCATCCGATAGAGGCAGAGGATTCTTCGTTGTCGTTCATGCAATATAAGCTTTTCTGGTTTGTCGTGACTGGTTCCGTGTGTCCTTTGGGTTTTAGTGTAGCTCTGATCTTTTGTTTCTGCAATTTGTAGCATTCTTGACGTTATGTGACCAGTTTTACCACGCATAACAGTGATTGTCCTTGTTGTCACTTAGTCTTAGAGCTGATGGCTTTCGAATTTGTTATCTTTCTTCTCAGAAATTTCTTAATTCTTGACAAGCAAACCATCTCAGGTCTTCATTAGTCTCACTGCTTGATATCTGAGCAACTTCTTGTTCAGTTTTGTTGATGCGTTTGGCTTTCAAGATAGTCCTTTCTTTTCCTGCTTTCTAGTTCTGACTCATCAGTCGATGCAAACTCCTTTCCATGCTCCCTGAGTTTCAAATAGTGTTGCTGTAGTCATTTTGCTAGATCTTTAGATTCAGCAATAGCAGTTATTTTTGGGCTGCCATTCTCTGGTTAGACACCCTCATGATCTTTCGATCTGTGTTCATTCTCCACCTATTTTCCCGGGCATGAAGGTGTTATTACGTTGTGTAAATCTCGTCTGTAGATCACTATAGATCATCTTTCTTCAGGTGCTGAACGATGCTTATTCGTGCATAAGTGTATTTACGCGAGCTCTGTCACTATGTGGTTCCTTCTGGTGTTTCTTGAAGAAGTCCACATTGTCCTTTGCTGATTTACAGTTTTGCATACCTAAAGAATTCTTCTGCACCAAAGCAGATGTTATAATGTTCTTAGCTTTAGCATTTATAACCTACCTTCTTTTTATCGTCCTCAGACCATTCGGATCTGGGCTTGGGATCATCGGGAGTCATTTTGTTCTGCGATCTTGGGAATGTAGGGCCCATTTTCAACAGCGTCAAGAATGTCTATGCCACTGGCTTCCAGGATATCAGCATCTGTGCTTCCAGTACATATAAGTTTATTCCATGAATGCCTTGGAGGTCTTGCCAGTGATGTGCCTCTCCCAGAAATCAGTTGAGGCCATATTCTTTTTATGAGTTTTACCGTCTCGAAGTCAAGCTCTGAGGCCAAATTTTTTGTTATTATGACCTCGAAATATCAGAATATATCATCTTTAATCAAATTTAAAACGCAATATTACATACACAGCAGAATTATAATGCTGCATACAAGATTAACAATTAAAAGTAAAAAGATAAGGGATATAATGCACCAAGATTTATCCTGGTTCAGTTGTCAACGAGACAACCTACATCCAGTCCTGACAATCCAACTGGATTTCAGCTTTTTCTCCAATAGAAAGAATTGTGAATTGTTTACAGATTGTCCAGTTTCCTCGAAACCTATCTATCTCTCACAATCTCTTTCCTATTGCTCATCCCTTGATCCTTGTAGTCAATCAGCTGACTTACACAAAATCAAAGTACGGCTCCTTCTTGATGAGGCCTCTCACCCAAGAAGATCGCCACCAGTTTCTAG
>PGWS01027974.1:0-10273 GCA_002896235.1 Cicer reticulatum | reverse complement strand
GAGTGAAGATGCATAAATTATGTGTGAGTATTTTAAAAAAAAATGTATGATACATGCAATGAAGATAAATTTCCTTTTATTTATTTTATTATTTTTTAGTTTCCCCGATCCTTATGTGACTTTATACACTTATAAGTTTCAATGGATCAACGACGATAACAATCGTTCTTTACATGATGACTCTAGTATATCTTGTGTAATCACTTTTTCTTGAGGTCAATCAAATGTGCATTATTTAAAATGCTTACTCTTCATTTTTTATACACCTAATATCTCGCGTTCCCGTGTATATATTTTCAAGCGTCAAAATATTTAAGATATTTTTTTTTATTTTCATATATTTCAAATTCCCATATTTATTATCATAAAATAACATTTTTTTTTTAAAAAAAACGTTAGAACAAACAACAATGAGACTAAATTTGTTTAGAAAGAGTGTAAGGCACAACATCGAACAATGATATTGGAAAATGTACATTCATTGCAAATGAGACATGGGTTACAATGTGGGGAGCGTGTTTAGCTTTAGTTGGAGAGACAACAAACGCTAGTCATTCTTGTAATTTAGAACTTCTAAGAATAATAACTGCCCCAACTTGAAATGCTTGATTCTTTTGTTATCCCTAACTTTTGCATGGACCGCTCTTCCAAGTTTTCAATCCATCGGGATGCTCTAATTTTTGCCTAGGTCGCCTTTTCAGGTTTACAACCTAGCGAGCCCAAAATTTTTTTTAAGCATAATATTTTTTGACTGCATCTGAGTTTACTGGAAGTGGAAGCTCATCTCCATCCATTTCTGCGAGTATTAGAGCTCCCCCAGAGAAAGCTTTTTTCACAACATATGGTCCTTCGTAGTTCGGAGTCCACTTTCCCCGAGAATCTTTTTTTATGGGCAATATTTTCTTCAACACTAATTCTCCTTCTCGAAACTCTCGAGGACGGACTTTTTTCTCGTAAGCTTTTTTGAGTCTTTTTTGATATAGTTGACCATGACACAAAGCTATCATTCTTTTTTCTTCTATGAGATTCAATTGGTCATATCGTGATTGAACCCACTCTGCCTCTTCTAGTTTTGTTTCCATCAGGACTTTGATTGAGGGAATTTCAACTTCGATGGGAAGTACCGCTTCCATTCCATACACCAATGAGAAAGGAGTTGCCCCTGTTGAGGTACGAACAGAGGTTCTATAGCCATGTAATGCAAAGGGAAGCATTTCATGCCAATCCTTATATGTCTCTACCATCTTCTGTATGATCTTCTTGATATTCTTATTTGCTGCTTCTACAGCCCCATTCATTTTCGGACGATATGGAGAAGAATTATGGTGTTGAATTTTGAAATTATCACACAACTCTTTCATCATTTTGTTATTCAGATTAGTCGCGTTATCAGTGATTATCTTATTTGGCAATCCATATCGACAAATCAATTCTCTTTTGATGAATCTGACAACCACACTTCTCGTCACATTGGCATAAGAAGCGGCTTCAACCCATTTTGTGAAATAATCAATAGCTACTAGGATAAACCGGTGTCCATTTGAAGCCTTAGGCTCGATGAGTCCAATAACATCCATTCCCCACATTGAAAATGGCCATGGTGATGTTAAAACATTCAAAGAAGTGGGTGGTACATGTATTTTATCAGCATAGATTTGACATTTGTGACATTTCTTTACGTGACTAAAGCAGTCGGATTCCATGGTCAACCAGTAGTAGCCAACCCTTAAGATTTTTCTAGCCATTGTGTGCCCATTTGCATGAGTTCCGAAAGAACCTTCGTGAACCTCTTGGATAATTTTCCCCGCTTCTGCTTTATCCACACATCTGAGGAGAACCATATCATGATTTCTCTTATAAAGCACATCACCATTCAAGAAGAAATTCATTGACAATCTCCTTAAAACCCTTTTGTCGTTCTCTGAAATACCCAATGGATATTCCTTATTCTTAACATATGATTTGATGTCATAAAACCACGGCTTGCCATCCAACTCTTCTTCTATTGATAAGCAATATGCAGGTTTATCTCTTTGTTGAATCTTTATGACCGGCACGTCTTGATTAGTGGTTATTTTGAACATTGACGACAAAGTGGCCAAGGCGTCAGCTAACTGGTTTTCTTCTCGAGGGATATGGTGAAAAGTAATCTTCTCAAAGTGTTCTGTCAATTCTTTGATATGGGTGTGATACGGAATCAATTTAGAATCTCGCGTTTCCCACTCTCCTTTCGTCTGATGGATGACCAACAATGAGTCTCCATATACCTCAAGAAATTTTACATTTGATTCAATAGCCGCTTTAATGCCCATAACACATGCTTCATATTCAGCAATATTGTTTGTACAATCAAAACACAACCTAGCCGTAAATGGAGTGAACTGGTTTTCTGGAGAAATCAAAATGGCTCCAATTCCATGCCCTAACGCATTAGAAGCACCATCAAACACCAACCTCCACTTTTCTTTATCAGATGATTCAATCTCTTCAACTAAATTCATTATGTCTTCATCAGGGAATTCACACTGCATTGATTGATAATCTTCTACCGGTTGATGGGCTAAGTACTCTGCTAGTGCGCTTCCTTTGATAGATTTTTGTGTAACATATACCAAATCGTATTCTGATAACAACATCTGCCAACGGGCGATCCTTCCAGTAAGAGCAAGTTTCTCAAAGATGTACTTAATTGGGTCCATTTTAGACACCAACCAAGTTGTATGACATAACATGTATTGCCTCAACCGACGAGCAGCCCATGCCAATGCGCAACATGTTCGTTCAAGTAGTGAATATCTTGTTTCACAACTGGTGAACTTTTTGCTCAAATAATAAATAGCATGTTCTTTCCTACCAGATTCATCATGCTGCCCCAGTATGCAGCCCATTGACTCGTCAAGTACTGTTAAGTACATAATAAGTGGTTTCCCATGAACAGGAGGCACTAGGATGGGAGGTTTTGATAAGTACTGCTTAATCTTTTCGAAAGCTTTTTGACAATTCTCATTCCATTCAACCTTTTGGTCTTTGCGCAACAATTTGAAAATCGGCTCGCATGTAGCGGTGAGATGCGATATAAACCTTGCAATGTAATTCAATCTACCCAAAAAGCCACGAACTTCTTTTTCCGTGCGTGGAGCCGGCATTTCTTGTATTGCTCTTACTTTATCTGGGTCCACCTCTATCCCTTTTTGACTAACGATAAACCCAAGTAATTTGCCTGATCTTACACCAAATGTGCATTTAGCAGGGTTTAAACGAAGTTTGAACTTCCTTAGTCGCTCAAATAACTTTTGAAGGTTAACAACATGGTCTTCTTCGGTTCGAGATTTTGCGATCATATCATCCACGTAAACCTCTATTTCCTTATGCATCATGTCATGAAACAAGGTTACCATTGCTCTTTGATAGGTTGCCCCGGCATTCTTCAATCCAAATGACATCACTTTATAGCAGAAAGTCCCCCATTGTGTGATGAACGTAGTTTTTTCCATATCTTCGGGAGCCATCTTGATTTGATTGTACCCTAAGAAACCATCCATGAAGGAGAAAAGAGAGTATTGAGCAGTGCTATCCACTAGGACATCAATATGAGGTAGAGGAAAATCATCTTTAGGACTAGCTTTATTTAAATCCCGATAATCAACGCACATTCGAACCTTTCCATCTTTCTTTGGAACTGGTACAATATTAGCCACCCATTGAGGATATTTTGCTACTGCTAAGAAACCAACATCAAATTGCTTCTTGACCTCTTCTCTAATTTTAAGCGACATATCAGGTCTCATCCTTCTCAACTTCTGTTTAATTGGAGTGTATTCAGGCTTTAGTGGTAGCTTGTGTTCAACTATGTTAGTATCTAACCCGGGCATATCCTGATATGACCATGCAAAGACATCCACATAATCAATTAAAAGTTTAACCAACTTTTCTCGCTCACTTTCTTTCATAGACATACCAACTTTAACTTCTTTTTTATCATGCTCAGTCCCTAAATTGATCACCTCAACAGGTTCTTGATAGGGTTGGATTATCTTAGCTTCCTGTTCAATTAAGCTTTCTAGTTCTGGGGGAAGCTAACAATCGTCTTCACAATCCTCATCGGCATGATTAATCAGACGTTCAAAATTACAAGAAATGGTTCTAGCGCTGCTATTTTCAACATATTCATTTTCGACTCTGCATTGTTTAAATTAAGAAAAAAATATATATATGAATAAGGATTGCCAAAAGAAAGAGAAAAGAGAAAAAAACAAAAACAGTTGGAGAATTCAAAAATGCATTTATTGATAATAAGTACGGAATTGAAATGCATATGCCCTAATTAGTTATCCTTATAGCCTTGGGCAGAGCAAAAGGAGTTAAAAATACATAATTACTTTGAACATGAATTAACAAACACGGGAAACTCGATGATCTTCCAATTGTTGAGATTGGTGTTTGGAGGACAAGGGTACACTAGCTTGAGGGTATCATCATCACCATGATCCTCTTCCGCAACAGCCACCTGATCAGCATATATTATTCCGGCGCTTTGAAAATTTTGACGAATGTCACAAATAGGAATCTTCTGTGAATTCGGTATCCAGTTTTCTCGACGAGTCACCTTGTTTTCTCTTTTTTCCTTCGCAGCCTTTTCTTCATCAGCTTGAGTAGGTACATATCCCAACCCGTACCTATTGTTCTTTTCTGGTATTTCTATCAACTTCCCCAAATTGAGAAAAACTCCTCCTTCTAACATGCTTTTGGTAGACTTCAATGATATGGTAGATTGTTTTGGTTCTTTTAAACGATATCCTTCACCCATGAAGACAACATTGGCAATTTCTAATGCTTGAAAGGAAGTCTCTATGGCTTCCTCCGTGTCTTCAATGTAGCCTGTAGAAGATAAATGACTTACTACCATATCTTCTTCCCCATATATTATTACCAGCTTATTGTTCACTGTAAACTTTAGCTTTTGATGGAGAGTGGATGTCACTGCTCCAGCAGCATGAATCCATGGTCTCCCTAAAAGACAACTGTACGCCGGTTTAATATCCATTACTTGGAAGGTTATCCCAAAGATGTGGGGTCCGATTTGAATTGGCAGGTCAATCTCACCAATCACTTGTCTTCTAGATCCATCAAACGCTTTCACCACCAAAGCACTAGGCTTCAAACAGGCTCCCTCAACAAATAGGTTTGACAGTGTTGATTTAGGCATGACATTTAATGATGAACCATTATCTACTAGCACTCGTGCAAGAATGTGATCGTGACACCTCATAGAGATGTGCAGTGCTTTATTATGCTCTGTCCCTTCAGCTGGTAATTCATTATCACTAAAACTCAGGCAACTACTAGCAGTGATGTTACCGACAACTCCATCAAACTGATCGACAGTGATATCGTGAGTAACATGGGCTTCGTTTAGAACTTTCATCAGTGCTCTTCTATGTGCTTCAGAGTTTAATAACAAGGAGAGAACTGATATCTTGGAAGGGGTTTGATTTAGCTGATCCACCACCTTATATTCACTTTGCTTGATAAACTTCAAAAATTCATTAGCTTCTTCTTCAGACACCGTCTTTTTGCTGGTCTCTTGTCCTTTTTTATACATATCTTCTTTTCCCTTTTCTCCATTAACCTCCTTTTTCCTAAGTTGCTCAGGAGTGTATACTCGACCACTCCGAGTCATTCCACCAATCCCTGAGATGTTAGTGACCTCAGTTCCTTTAGGTTCACAACCATCACTTGGTTGATGATCTGCCAAGTGGGATGTGACTTCGTATTTCCACGGTACTGCCTTGGTATTTCCGTAAGGAAACGGGATTGGTGTTTGGACAATTATTGCATTTGGCTTGCTATGAGTTGACTTAAGATTCTCTTTTTTGTAAAGAATTTCCAATGGTTTTGGGAAAGATATATTATTTTCCACACACGACCCCATGGTGAACACATGACCATCTACTGCATGTTGGTCTATCCCATCTTCAATGAAATTCATAGAGGCGTTCCCGTGACCTGGCAAAGGATTGCTCCCTATGTTGGGATTGTCCTCCTTGAAGGTAAGCCATTTTGCATTAATCAATTCTTGCACTTTAGATTTTAGGGCTTGACAATCTTCAATGGAATGCCCAACGGCTCCTGCATGATATTCACATTTGGCATTTGGATTATACCATTTTGGAAATGGTGGTTCAAGAGGTTTCATTGGTCTTATGACTACCATTGAATTTTGAAGTAAATGGGGCAACAATTGGCTATACGTGACGGGAATTGGATCAAAACGAATTATCCTTTTTTCTCGATTGACAGGTGGTCTATAGTGATTTGAGCTTGGGTATTGATTTTGTGGGGAAAATGCGGTAGATGGTGGTTGATAAAAAGGTGGTCTTGGAGGGTGATATTGAGGGCATGAAGCTTGTGTGGTTGCGGCCACATATGGATAAGGGGTGTAAGGATTTTGTGGTATCGGGGGCTGGAAAATTGGGGGTCGATAAGAATTGATGGGTGGAAAATAAGAGATTCTGGGGTTTACCATTACAGCGTTAGTGTCTCCTTCTTTCTTTTTTGTGAATGTCGTCTGGGGTCGTTTCACGCTAGTTGCTGCACATACGATCTTGCCACTCCTCATCCCACTTTCTATCCTTTCTCCTATCATGACAAGGTCAGAAAAGTTTGATGACATACTCCCAATCATCTTGTCATAAAAAGGCGACTGGAGAGTATCCATAAACATACCAACCATTTCTCTTTCAGATAATGGGGGTTCTACTTGTGAGGCCATTTCCCTCCACCGTTGTGCGTATTCTTTGAAAGCTTCGTTGTCCTTTTTCAGTGAATTTTGCAATTGCATCCTATCAGGGGCCATGTCAACGTTGTACCTGTATTGCTTCAAAAAGGCATCAGCTAGGTCCTTCCATGAACGAATTTGATTTCGCTCAAGATGCATATACCAACTTAACGATGCCCCACTCAAACTGTCTTGGAAGAAGTGAATGAGAAGTTTATCGTTATGAGCATGAGATGCCAATTTTCTGCAATACATAGTTAGATGATTTTTAGGACATGTGTTGCCCTTGTATTTTTCAAAGTCAGGAACCTTGAATTTGGCAGGGATAGTCACATCAGGAACCAAACACATATCGAAAGCTTCAAGGCCATAAACATTATACCCCTCAATAGCTTTTATTCGCTCTTCCAAGACATGGAATTTTTCCTTTGATTGTGTATCATCCCCAATGTGAGGTTGATGACAATTTCCATTAGTATCGAAATGGGGTACTTGGGGTGCAATATATGGAATATTTTCTGAGGGTTGAGTGTTTTGGGGGTTTAAGTGGTTTGGGTTGTTTTCCATGGGGTTGACGACTAAGGGTGGAGTATAACCGGGTGGAAGACCGTACATAGGAAATTGTATAGTTGTTGTACGAGGTTGCTGGGTAGTCGGGGTAAAGCCTGGTGGGTGAGAAGGAGTGGTTTGGTGTTCTTCATTTGCAGTCGGAGGATTCTCATCAGTATTCCCCTTCCTTGACAAAGCTTGTATAGCTTCTAAGATTTGATCAACCTTGTCCTTCAATTGGTTGACATCCATTCTCATCACCTCTTGATTTTGCTCAAGTTCTTCCATGATCTTCGAGTTTGCACGAGTCCGATAAGGGTGTCGGGGAAACAGCTTTATTGATTTTTTCTGTATTTTTTTTTAAAATAAAAAATATTATTATGAGTATGCATTAAACATGAATGGAATGAAAATGCAATTATTTTTTTGGATGTTGGGGAATCATAAGTCTTGCACGAATTATTAATGAAAGAAGAATATGAGAATCGATAAACAAAATAGCAAATCCTTCATTGATGAGAAAAAAGTACATTGCATTTAAATTAAAAAGCTACATCGACTATTGTATTTCAATCATCTTTTTCAAGAGGACAACCAATCTTCTCCTCCAATTCTTCTACTAAATGTTTGCAATATTCGACGAACTTGTAGACTTTGATTGGAGTGTTGAGTGGATGCATTACTGCATCAATCTCTCTTAGATGTTTTGGAATTTTTATGATTGCCTGATTAGCTAGCATTGCCAATTTCGAAAAGCAATCTTTCCAATGCTTGCCTTTATCTTCCAATTCTTTATAAATCTCTTGGTTCTTCAATTGCCCAAGCAACACCATGAAACGCTCCTCCCAGTATATGGTTTCATCCTTCAAGTCATTGTAGATCTTTTCCTGATAATCAATGTAATTCTTCAACTCACTAGAAGCTTCCATTTCTGCTTTTAGTGCATCTTGGTGTTTTGAGAGTAATTCTTCGATTTCTTCCTTCTGTTGCCTCTCATTCCTCACTTGATTCTCATATTGATCTACCATTTCTTTCAGTTGTTTCTTTAAATCTTCAAACTCATTTTTTATGTTCTTCTCAGAGCTTGCTGATTTTGTCCACAATTGCTTCCACATATAGGCTTCTTCAATAGCTGCATTCCTTTCTTGCCTTCGCACATCTAACTCTTCATTTGCGCCTCTTAAACAATCTTGTATGTCAAGTTTATTTCCTTTTTCAACTTTCAACCTCTTGTTGCTTCTCTCGATAAACTGACTCTTACAAGTGTTTTCTGATCTTAAGTTGTCGTTCTCTTGGGAGACTTTTTCTAACCTCGCTTGTATCTCTTTTTTCTCCTCTTCAGATTTGAGCAATGATGCTTTGAGCTCTTCTATCTCTTCATTGGCAACAAGAATAGGTTCGGGCATTTCCTGATCATTTGAGGGTGCATTGTGGAAAGGCAACTTAATTTCTTGGACTCTTTTCTTTACCCATTGTTGATAAGGTTCCTTTGTGCTGCAACTTCTACATCCGAGTACCTTTCCTTTTCTAATGATTGATTCCCAAGCTCGACTTATCCTTCTCAACATTGGTGGATCTACTATACCCTTTTTGTGCAAAACAAAAGCCTCCAATGACTTATCATCTGGTTTATCCAACATGGGGTAGCCGAGTTGTCTCAGAGCTATCATTGGATTGTAATTAATACATCCTTTCGTTCCCATGAGAGGTACATTTGGAAAATCTCCGCATCGGCATATTACCTCTTCCACCCCTTGTTCTCTATAGTACCATGAAATTTTATCTCCAGTAAAGCTAGCTATACTCTGAGCCCATTCACGATTGCTCTTGACCCTAACATGATACCCTTTCTTGAACATGTGAGACACAAACCAAGTATATAACACTGGAACACAACACAAAATTGTTCCCCCCTTCTTCTCATGTCGCATGTGCAGAGAGTAGTATACATCAGCTAGAATCGCGGGAACTGGGTTTTGTTTATGTTTGTTAAAAGCTAAGAATACATTTATGGCAGCAAAATCTACAAAGTTATCAAGGTTTGGGAATATAACAATACCGTAGATAATGAGGGCCAAAACATCTATAAAAGTACTCCATTCTTTTTTATCGGCTAAATCTTGGCACTTTTGCTCTAGATATTTTCTTGAAAACCCATGAATAGCTCCTTTTTCCTCTTTTGTACTTGCCAACTCTCTTATGTCGATCTTCAACACTTCCGCAATTGTGTCCAACTTCGGTGGTTGCCCAGTATATCGATAAGGATTTCCTCTTTCTAGGGAGTAACCCAATATTCGTTCAAATTCCTCTAATGTTGGGGCCAACTGAAAGTCCTGAAAGGTGAAACATCTTA
Source organism: Cicer reticulatum (assembly GCA_002896235.1). Lineage (NCBI taxonomy): Eukaryota > Viridiplantae > Streptophyta > Magnoliopsida > Fabales > Fabaceae > Cicer > Cicer reticulatum. Next base: position 593 of record PGWS01027974.1, on the reverse strand, counting down.
AGAGAGGATCATAATACTGAGCCAATGCTGTGAGGGCACCTGTTTGCACATTTACTGCCAACAGATTTAGGATCTTCCCATATTTGTGAAAGAAACTATCACGTTGTATAGTTTTCATTTGATTGCTGATGTCTCTTAAACTTTTCAAATCAGGTTGCTTGAACTTTAAAAGTAAGGTTTTCCTTTTTTCCGAACCCATTGTCCACTTAAATAACACGTGACTAAGATTTGTATGATTCCCCAAAAATCCTGAAAATTTAAGCAAAATGCTATTATGTTTTATTTTTTCTTAGAAAAAGAGAAAAAAAATGTCATGAGATATGAATGAAACTAAAATATATAAACTCGTGAATCTATGAAATAATTTATTGGTTTTTTTACGGATATTCTTACAATGAAAGGGTCTATTGGCTTATGTAGTGAAACTCTCACCAGGGAGGCTCTATGGTTCTAAACACGGTTCCTAGAGCCAATAATCCTATTTTAGAATATTGTCAACAACAATAGGTAAACTATTTGAAGCGACAATAACCTCAATAGGATCAAACTCTAGGTGAGATCTTCATGCTAACCTAACCAAACAGGATGTACAT
>PGWS01027973.1:0-12633 GCA_002896235.1 Cicer reticulatum | reverse complement strand
TTAAAGCAGTATTAGGTTACCGAAATCAAGATTCGTAATAAAAAATATATTGGGCAAGTCTATTACTTTAAAAAATGCAGAGGGCAATTCTTGCTACAAAACATACTTATAATTTATAATACAATAATAATAAGGTTAATTTTAATTAAATTAAAGCAAAATCATATAGCATAAATTGTTAAGTGCAATTGATAATATTTATTTAAATGGATGCTTGCCATAAATCTCTTTTAATTATAGCTAAAATAAATGAATTTCTTTCAGGATGCCAATTAAACTTCATATAATATATGTCCAATTATATAATTCAATCATCCAACGCTATTGTTAATAAAATTGGAATAGAGGAATACATACCCATATTATTATGAGACAGATGATTGCAAGCAGCCTTGTATGACTAGTAAAGGAGGAATTATGGGATGAAATATAGAAGCGAAAAGATTTGTGCACGTTAGTTTATAAGTGTTTTTTCTTATCCCGGGAATTATGCTTCATTGGAATGAAATCACAGACCGGCGGCAACCCTTTATAGCCAAAGTCCTCATTACTTACATATATATATCATATTTCAGAATGTTAGGTTTTTTGCCAGACCTTCTTCTCTAAAAATGGGCAATTCCAACTTAGCCCATTTTCTAGATTTTACCACTATTAATTTACTATTAATCTATTAATTAAATATTTAGGGTGTTATATATATCACGAATTCAGAATTACTTTAGGTCCATTAATTTCCGTTTATAGTGATTCAATTTATAACTTATGCTATTAAGATATTATTGGCTATTATACGATATTTATAGGCACGACAAATCATCATCATCATTATTATGTTTTATATATAAATAATATAGTTATTTTTATATTTATACTTCTAATAATATAAATTCGAATATAAAGATCTAGATAACAAAACTACTAAGATATGAGGCCTAGATCATAGCAATTCCAAAACTAGTATTTATTATTTATATTATTAAATAAAATAAATAGATTTAATACAATGATCACTGATTTTTGTTTATATAACTATAATAGAGACAAACATAAAGACAATCACGTAAAAAAAAATTATTCTAACCACAAGGAACGCATGTGTATAGCAAAATTATCACTAATTTTTATAATAATATAATAATAATTAAATAATATAATAATCTAATAATAATAATAATAATAATAATAATAATAATAAGGTTATAAAAATAAATTAAGGTGTTACAGGTAATGCAAACGTAAAATGAATAATGTGATACAAAAGTTGTTGAATATAAATAAAATATACATATAAGATATGCATGATAACTCATTATGCATGATATAAGGAGTTGTTGAGTATATGTAAAATATGAGTGAAGATGCATAAATAATGTGTGAGTATTTAAAAAAAATGTATGATACATGCAATGAAGATAAATTCCTTTTTATTTATTTTATTATTTTTAGTTTCCCCGATCCTTATGTGACTTTATACACTTATAAGATTCAATGGATCAACGACGATAACAATCGTTCTTTACATGATGACTCTAGTATATCTTGTGTAATCACTTTTTCTTGAGGTCAATCAAATGTGCATTATCAATTAATTACAATGCTTACCTCTTCATTTATTATATATACACCTAATATCTCGCGTTCCCGTGTATATATATTTCAAGCGTCAAATATTTAAGATATTGTTTTGTTTATTTTATTCATATATTTACAAAATTCCCATATTTAAGTTATCATGTCAAAATAACCTATTTATTTATTTTAAACGTTAGAACAAACAACAATGAGACAAAATTTGTTTAGAAAGAGTTGTTAAGGCCAACATCGAACATGATATTGGAAAATGTAACATTTCATTTGCAATGAGACATGAGTTACAATGTCTGGAGGAGTCGTGTCTTAGCTTTAGTTGGAGAGACACACAACATAACTTCGAGGTCATATCTTGTAATTTTAGAACTTTATATCGCAAGATAAATAACTTGACACCAACTTGAAATGCTTGATTCTTTTGTATATCCTTAGTACTTTATGCATGGATCGCCAATCTTGCAAGGATATTCCAATCCACACGGGATGCTGTCTAAAAGAATTTAAGAGCCTAGGAAATCGCACCTTTTCAGGTTTTTTCAACCTAGCGAGCCCAATTTTTTTTAAGCATAATATTTTTTGACTGCATCTGAGTTTACTGGAAGTGGGAAGCTCATCTCCATCCATTTCTGCGAGTATTAGAGCTCCCCCAGAGAAAGCTTTTTTTCACTAACATATGGTCCTGTCGTAGTTCGGAGTCCACTTTCCCCGAGAATCTTTTTTTATGGGCAATATTTTCTTCAACACTAATTCTCCTTCTCGAAACTCTCGAGGACGGACTTTTTTCTCGTAAGCTTTTTTGAGTCTTATTTTGATATAGTACCAATGTACTTGAAGCTCACAAAGCTATCATTCTTTTTTTCTTCTATGAGATTTTCAATTGGTCCATATCGTGATTGAACCCACTCTGCCTCTTCTAGTTTTGTTTCCATCAGGACTTTGATTGAGGGAATTTTCAACTTCGATGGGAAGTACCGCTTCATTCCATACACCAATGAGAAAGGAGTTGCCCCTGTTGAGGTACGAACAAAGGTTCTATAGCCATGTAATGCAAAGGAAGCATTTCATGCCAATCCTTATATGTCTCCACCATCTTCTGTATGATCTTCTTGATATTCTTATTTGCTGCTTCTACAGCCCCATTCATTTGATTTGATATGGAGAAGAATTATGGTGTTGAATTTTGAAATTATCACACAACTCTTTCATCATTTGTGTTATTCAGATTAGTCGTGTTTCAGTGATTATCTTATTTGGCAATCCATATCGACAAATCAATCCTCTTTTGATGAATCTGACAACCACACTTCTCGTCACATTGGCATAAGAAGCGGCTTCAAACCCATTTTGTGAAATAATCAATAGCTACTAGGATAAACCGGTGTCCATTTGAAGCCTTAGCTCGATGAGTCCAATAACATCCATTCCCCACATTGAAAATGGCCATGGTGATGTTAAAACATTCAAAGAAGTGGGTGGTACATGTATTTTATCAGCAAGATTTGACATTTGTGAACATTTCTTTACGTGACTAAAGCAGTCGGATTCCATGGTCAACCAGTAGTAGCTAGCCCTTAAGATTTTTCTAGCCATTGTGTGCCCATTTGCATGAGTTCTGAAAGAACCTTCGTGAACCTCTGGATAATTTTCCCCCGCTTCTGCTTTATCCACACATCTGAGGAGAACCATATCATGATTTCTCTTATAAGCACATCACCATTCAAGAAGAAATTCATTGACAATCTCCTTAAAACCCTTTTGTCGTTCTCTGAATACCCAATGATATTCCTTATTCTTTACATATGATTTGATGTCATAAAACCACGGCTTGCCATCCAACTCTTCTTCTATTGATAAGCAATATGCAGGTTTATCTCTTTGTTGAATCTTTATGACCGGCACGTCTTGATTAGTGGTTATTTTGAACATTGACGACAAGTGGCCAAGGCGTCAGCTAACCTGGTTTTCTCTTCTCGAGGGATATGGTGAAGTAATCTTCTCAAAGTGTTCTGTCAATTCTTTGTATGGGTGTGATACGGAATCAATTTAGAATCTCGCGTTTCCCACTCTCCTTCGTCTGATGGATGACCAACAATGTAGTCTCCATATACCTCAAGAAATTTTACATTTGGATTTCAATAGCCGCTTTAATGCCCATACACAGCTTCATATATCAGCATGATTGTTTGTACAATCAAAACACAACCTAGCCGTAAAGGAGTGAACTGGTTTCTGGAGAAATCAAAATGGGCTCCAATTCCATGCCCCTAAGACGCATTAGAAGCACCATCAAACACCAACCTCCACTTTTCTTTATCAGATGATTCAATCTCTTCAACTAAATTCAGTTATGTCTTCATCAGGGAATTCACACTGCATTGATTGATAATCTTCTACCGGTTGATGGGCTAGTACTTCTGCTAGTGCGCTTCCTTTGATAGATTTTTGTGTAACATATACCAAATCGTATTTGATAACAACATCTTGCCAACGGGCGATCCTTCCAGTAAAGAGCAGGTTTCTCAAAGATGTACTTAATTTGGGTCCATTTTAGACACCAACCAGTTGTATGACATACATGTATTGTCTCAACCGACGAGCAGCCCATGCCAATTGCGCAACATGTTCGTTCCAAGTAGTGAATATCTTGTTTCACAACTGGTGAACTTTTTGCTCAATAATAAATAGCATGTTCTTTCCTACCAGATTATCATGCTGCCCAGTACGCAGCCCATTGACTCATCAAGTACTGTTAAGTACATATATAAGTGGTTTCCCATGAACGGGAGGCACTAGGATGGGAGGTTTGATAAGTACTGGCTTTTATCTTTTCGAAGCTTTTTGACACAACTCATTCCATTCAACTTTGGTCTTTGCGCAACAATTTTGAAAATCGGCTCGCATTTGTAGCGGTGAGATGATGAATATAAACCTTGCAATGTAATTCATCTACCCAACAAAGCCACGGAACTTCTTTTTCTGGTGCGTGGGAGCGGCATTTCTTGTATTGCTCTTACTTTATCTGGGTCCACCTCTATCCTTTTGACTAACGATAAACCCAAGTAATTTGCCTGATCTTAGCACCAAATGTGCATTTAGCAGGGTTTAAACGAAGTTTGAACTTCCTTAGTCGCTCAAATAACTTTTGAAGGTTAACAACATGGTCTTCTTCGGTTCGAGATTTTGCGATCATATCATCCACGTAAACCTCTATTTCCTTATGCATCATGTCATGAAACAAGGTTACCATTGCTCTTTGATAGGTTGCCCCGGCATTCTTCAATCCAAATGACATCACTTTATAGCAGAAAGTCCCCCATTGTGTGATGAACGTAGTTTTTTCCATATCTTCGGGAGCCATCTTGATTTGATTGTACCCTAAGAAACCATCCATGAAGGAGAAAAGAGAGTATTGAGCAGTGCTATCCACTAGGACATCAATATGAGGTAGAGGAAAATCATCTTTAGGACTAGCTTTATTTAAATCCCGATAATCAACGCACATTCGAACCTTTCCATCTTTCTTTGGAACTGGTACAATATTGCCCACCCATTGAGGATATTTGCTACTGCTAAGACAACCAACATCAATTATCTTTCTTGACCTCTTCTCTAATTTAAGGCGACATATCAGGTCTCATCCTTCTCAACTTCTGTTTTAATTGGAGTGTATTCAGGCTTTAGTGGTAGCTTGTGTTCCAACTATGTTAAGTAATCTAACCCGGCATATCCTGATATGACCATGCAAAGCATCCATGCATAATCGAATTAAAGTTTAACCAACTTTTCTCGCTCACTCTCTTTCATAGACATACCAACTTTAACTTCTTTTTATCATGCCCAGTCTAAATTGATCACCTTCAAACAGGTTCCTTGATAGGGTTGGATTATCTAGCTTCCCGTCAAATTAAGCTTTTCTAGTTCTGTGGGGATAGCTCACATAGTCTTCACAATCCTCATCGGCAATGATGTAATTAGACGTTCAAAATTACAAGAAATGGTTCTAGCGCTGCTATTTTCAACTAGTTCATTTTCGACTCTGCATTGTTTAAAATTAAGAAAAAAATATATATATGAAATAAGGATTGCCAAAAGAAAGAGAAAGAGAAAACAACAAAAACAGTTGGAGAATTTCAAAATGCATTATTGATAATAAGTACGGAAATTGAATGCATATGCCCTAATAGTTATCCTTATAGCCTTGGGCAGAGCAAAGGAGTTAAGAATACAATCTTACTTTGACATGATTAACAAACACGGGAAACTCGATGATCTTTCCAATTGTTGAGATTGGTGTTTGGAGGACAGGGTACACTTAGCTTGAGGATCATCATCACATGAATCTCGCCCGCAACAGCCACCTGATCAGCATATATTATTCCGGCGCTTTTGAAATTTTTTGACAAATGTCACAAATAGGAATCTTCTGTGATTCGGTATCCAGTTTTCAACGAGTCACCTTGTTTTCTTTTTCTTTGCAGCCTTTTCTTATCAGCTTGAGTAGGTACATATCCCAACCCGTACCTATTGTTCTTTTTCTGGTATTTCTATCAACTTCCCAAATGAGAAAACTCCTCCTTCTAACATGCTTTTGGTAGACTTCAATGATTATGGTAGATTGTTTTGGTTCTTTTAACGATATCCTTCACCCATGAAGACAACATTGGCAATTTCTAATGCTTGAGGAAGTCACTATGGCTTCCTCCGTGTCTTCAATGTAGCCTGTTAGAAGATAAATGACTTACTATCCATTCTTCTCCTCAGATATTATACCAGCTTATTGTCACTGTAAACTTTAGCTTTTGATTGGAGGGTGGTGTTACTGCTCCAGCAGCATGATCCATGGTCTCCCTAAAAGACAACTGGTACGCCGGTTTAATATCCTTACTTGGAAGGTTATCCAAGATGTGGGTTCCGATTTGAAATTGGCAGGTCAATCTCATCACCAATCACTTGTCTTCTAGATCCATCAAACGCTTCACCACCAAAGCCACTAGGCTTCAAACAGGCTCCTCACAACATAGGTTTGACAGTGTTGATTAGGCATGACATTTAAATGATGAACCATTATCTACTAGCACTCGTGCAAGAAATGTGATCGTGACACCTCATTAGAGATGTGCAGTGCTTTAATTATGCTCTGTCCCTTCAGCTGGTAATTCATTATCACTAAAACTCAGACAACTACTACAGTGATGTTACCGACAACTCCCATCAAACTGATCGACAGTGATATCGTGAGTAACATGGGCTTCGTTTAGAACTTTCATCAGTGCCCTTCTATGTGCTTCAGAGTTTAATAACACAGGAGAGAACTGATATCTTGGAAGGGGTTTGATTTAGCTGATCCACCACCTTTATTCACTTTGCCTTGATAAACTTCAAAAATTCATTAGCTTCTTCTTCAGCACCGTCTTTTTGCTGGTCTCTTGTCCTTTTTTATACATATCTTCTTTTCCCTTCATTCTCCATTAACCTCCTTTTTCCTAAGTTGCTCAGGAGTGTATACTCGACCACTCGAGTCATTCCACCATCCCTGAGATGTTAGTGACCTCAGATTCCTTTAAGGTTCACAACCATCACTTGGTTGATGATCTGCCAAGTGGGATGTGACTCTAATTTCCACGTACTGCCTGGTATTTCCGTAAGGAAACGGATTGGTGTTGGACAATTATTTGCATTTGGCTTGCTATGAGTTGACTTAAGATTCTCTTTTTGTAAAGGAATTTCCAATGGTTTTGGGAAAGATATATTATTTTTCCACACACGACCCCATGGTGAACACTGCCCCATTCTACTGCATGTTGGTCTATCCCATGCTCCATGATTCAGAGGCGTTCCCGTGACCTGGCAAAGGATTGCTCCCTATGTTGGGATTGTCCTCTTGAAGGTAAGCCATTTTGCATTAATCATTCTTGCACTTTAGATTTTAGGGCTTGACAATCTTCAAATGGAAGCCCTATCGGCTCTGCATGATATTCACAATTTGGCATTTGGATTATTACCATTTTGGAAATGGTGGTCAAGAGGTATTCATTGGTCTTATGACTACCATTGAATTTGAAGTAAATGGGGCAACATTGGCTATACGTGACGGGAATTGGATCAAAACGAATTATCCCTTTTTTCTCGATTGACAGTGGTCTATAGTGGATTTGAGCTTGGGTATTATTTTGTGGGGAAAATGCGGTAGAGGTGGTTGATAAAAAGGTGGTCTTGGAGGGTGATATTGAGGGCATGAAGCTTGTGGTGGTTGCGGCCACATATGGATAAGGGGTGTAAGGATTTTGTGGGTATCCGGGGGCTGGAAAAATTGGGGTCGATAAGAATTGATGGGTGGAAATAAGAGATTCTAGGGGTTTACCATTACAAGCGTTAGTGTCTCCTTCTTTCTTTTTTGTGAATGTCGTCTGGGGTCGTTTCACGCTAGTTGCTGCACATACGATCTTGCCATTCCTCATCCCACTTTCTATCCTTTCTCCTATCATGACAAGGTCAGAAAAGTTTGATGACATACTCCCCAATCATCTTGTCATAAAAAGGCGACTGGAGAGTATCCATAAACATACCAACCATTTCTCTTTCAGATAATGGGGGTTTCTACTTGTGGGCCATTTCCCTCCACCGTTGTGCCGTATTCTTTGAAAGCTTCGTTGTCCTTTTTCAGTGAATTTTGCAATTGCATCCTATCAGGGGCCTGTCAACGTTGTACTGTATTGCTTCAAAAAGGCATCGCTAGGTCTTCCATGAACGAATTGATTCGCCAAGAGCTATCCACCTTAACGATGTCCCCACTCAAACTGTCTTGGAAGAAGTGATGAGAAGTCTTATCGTTTATGAGCATGAGAATGCCATTTTTTTTCTGCAATACATAGTTAGATGATTTTTAGATATGTGTTGCCCTTGTATTTAAAAGTCAGGAACCTTGAATTTGGCAGGGGATGTCCACATCAGGAAACCAAAACCAATATCGAGCTTTCAAGGCCATAAACATTATACCCCTCAATAGCTTTTATTGCCTTTCCAGAACATGGAATTTTTCCTTTGATTGTTGTAATCATCCCAATTGAGGTTGTGCCAATTTCCATGGTAGTATCGATGGGGTACTTGGGGTGCAATATATTGGAATATTTTTCTAGGGTTGAGTGTTTTGGGGGGTTTTAAGTGGTTTGGGTTGTTTTCATGGGTTGACGACTAAGGGTTGGAGATAACCGGGTGGAAAGACCGTGACATCAGGAAATTGTATAGTTTGTTTGTACGAGGTATGATGGTAGTCGGGGTAAAGCTGGTGGTGAGAAGGAGTGTTGGTGTTCTTCATTTCAGCCGGAGGATTCTCATCAGTATTCCCCTTTCTGACAAAGCTTGTTATAAGCTCAAGATTTGATCAACCTGTCCTTCTGGTTGACAATCCATTCTCATCACCTCTGATTTGCTCACTTCCATGATCTCGATTTGCACGAGTCCGATAAGGGCTGTCGGAGAACAGCTTATTGATTTTTTTCTGTACCTTTTTTTTTATAAAAAAATATTATTATGAGTATGCATAAACATGAATGGAATGAAAATGCAATTATTTTTGATGTTGGGCGATCATAAGTCCTTGCACGAATTATTAATGAAGAAGAATAAATGAGAATCGATAAACAAATAGCAAATCCTTCATTGATGAGAAAAAAGTACATTGCATTTAAATTAAAAGCTACATCGCTATTGTATTTCAATCACTTTTTCAAGAAGGACACCAATCTTATCCTCCAATTCTTTCTACTTAAATGTTTGCAATATTCGACGACTTGTAGACTTTGATTGGAGTGTTGAGTGGATGCATTACTGCATCATCTCTCTTAGATGTTTTGGAATTTTTTATGATTGCCTGATTAGTAGCATTGCCAATTTCGAAACAACTTTTCCAATGATTGCCTTTATCTTCCAATTCTTTATAAATCTCCTTGGTTCTTCATTGGCCCAAGCAACACCAATGAAACCTTCTCCCTGAGTATATGGTTTCATCCTTCAAGTCATTGTAGATCTTTTCTTGATAATCATGTATTCTTCAACTCCGTAGAAGCTTCATTTCTGCTTGTGCATCTCTTGGTGTTTTGAGAGTAATTCTTCGATTCTTCTTCAGTTGCCTCTCATTCCTTACTTGATCGGGTCTATGATCTACCATTTCTTCAGTTGTTTCTTTAAATCTTCAAACTCAATTTTTTATGTTCTTCTCATCAGCTTGCTGATTTGTCCACAATTGCTTCCACTATAGGCTTCTCTTCAATAGTTGCATTCTTTCTTGCCTCGCACTCTAAGTCTTCATTTGCGCCTCTGTAAACAATCTTGGTATGTCAAGTTATTTTCCTTTTTCAACTTCAACCTTTGTTTGCTTCTCTCGATAAACTGACTCTTACAAGTGTTTTCTGAATCTTAAGGTTGTCGTTCTCTCTGGAGACTTTTCTAACCTGCTTGTAGCTCTTTTTTCTCCTCTTCAGATTTGAGCATTGATGCTTTGAGCTCTTCTATCTCTTCATTGGCACAAGAATAAGGTTCGGGCATTTCCTGATCATTTGAGGGTGCATTGTGGAAAGGCAACTTAATTTCTTGGACTCTTTTCTTTACCCATTGTTGATAAGGTTCCTTTGTGCTGCAACTTCTACATCCGAGTACCTTTCCTTTTCTAATGATTGATTCCCAAGCTCGACTTATCCTTCTCAACATTGGTGGATCTACTATACCCGTATTGTGCAAAACAAAAGCCTCCAATGACTTATCATCTGGTTTATCCAACATGGGGTAGCCGAGTTGTCTCAGAGCTATCATTGGATTGTAATTAATACATCCTTTCGTTCCCATGAGAGGTACATTTGGAAAATCTCCGCATCGGCATATTACCTCTTCCACCCCTTGTTCTCTATAGTACCATGAAATTTTATCTCCAGTAAGGCTAGCTATACTCTGAGCCCATTCACGATTGCTCTTAACCCCAACATGATACCCTTTCTTGAACAGGTGAGACACAAACCAAGTATATAACACTGGAACACAACACAAAATTGTTCCCCCCTTCTTCTCATGTCGCATGTGCAGAGAGTAGTATACATCAGCTAGAATCGCGGGAACTGGGTTTTGTTTATGTTTGTTAAAAGCTAAGAATACATTTATGGCAGCAAAATCTACAAAGTTATCAAGGTTTGGGAATATAACAATACCGTAGATAATGAGGGCCAAAACATCTATAAAAGTACTCCATTCTTTTTTATCGGCTAAATCTTGGCACTTTTGCTCTAGATATTTTCTTGAAAACCCATGAATAGCTCCTTTTTCCTCTTTTGTACTTGCCAACTCTCTTATGTCGATCTTCAACACTTCCGCAATTGTGTCCAACTTCGGTGGTTGCCCAGTATATCGATAAGGATTTCCTCTTTCTAGGGAGTAACCCAATATTCGTTCAAATTCCTCTAATGTTGGGGCCAACTGAAAGTCCTGAAAGGTGAAACATCTTAAGAGAGGATCATAATACTGAGCCAATGCTGTGAGGGCACCTGTTTGCACATTTACTGCCAACAGATTTAGGATCTTCCCATATTTGTGAAAGAAACTATCACGTTGTATAGTTTTCATTTGATTGCTGATGTCTCTTAAACTTTTCAAATCAGGTTGCTTGAACTTTAAAAGTAAGGTTTTCCTTTTTTCCGAACCCATTGTCCACTTAAATAACACGTGACTAAGATTTGTATGATTCCCCAAAAATCCTGAAAATTTAAGCAAAATGCTATTATGTTTTATTTTTTCTTAGAAAAAGAGAAAAAAAATGTCATGAGATATGAATGAAACTAAAATATATAAACTCGTGAATCTATGAAATAATTTATTGGTTTTTTTACGGATATTCTTACAATGAAAGGGTCTATTGGCTTATGTAGTGAAACTCTCACCAGGGAGGCTCTATGGTTCTAAACACGGTTCCTAGAGCCAATAATCCTATTTTAGAATATTGTCAACAACAATAGGTAAACTATTTGAAGTGACAATAACCTCAATAGGATCAAACTCTAGGTGAGATCTTCATGCTAACCAAACAGGATGTACATCCAGAAGGCTACCACTACGCGATCTTGAAACTAAGCTTAAGTTTTGTTCAAACCCGGGTATAAGGTTCCACTCATAAGTGTGTGTCTTAAAAAAGTGTAGGTGTTGAATAAACATAATTCAATAAATCCATAATACTAACAAAACATATATACATATATAAAATAAATAGATAAATAAATAACATAAAATAAAAAAAAAAGAATAATCTACTAGCCTAAAAGAAAATTATAATGTCAACTAATACTTATTAAAAAAATAAAAAACACAAAGAAAATGAAAATGAAAAACAAGCAAATATAGAAAAAAAGTTAGAAAATTATGCACAATTAAATTTTAGGCTTGACTCTCGAAATTTCCCCAGTGGAGTCGCCAGCTGTCGCGGCCTAAAATTTCGAGTTTTCATCGAATTCAATGGAGTCGCCACCAAAATTTATTTTAAAATAGGGAAAATATTGGAAAACCCTTAAAAATGTAAAAATGGTCTTTGAAACCAGATTTTGAGTTCGGGAGTCGATTATGCGTAGGGAAGGTATTAGCACCCTACGACATCCGTTAAAATACGGTTACCTTTAATTAATTGTGCAAAATTATATCAACTTAAATATATTTATTTTTCTTTATTATTAAATATGAATATAAATTGTTTTTTATAAATGTGATTTTTTGAGATAAAAGTGTGTTAAAAAAGAATGGAAAAAAAGAAAGTTTTTATTAGTGTGCTTGACAAGAGTGTGATCTTGCTCCTACGTATCTCCCGGTGCGATGGAGAAATCAAAGCTACGTAGTTCTTGGTAAAAAAATGTGAATGCGTTGATTGCTTTTAAATAAATTGTATTTTGTTACTTAAAAAAAATAATTTTGACGAACATAAAAAAACTTGTTTGATTTGAATAATTATCTTAAAATATGAATTTTAAGACGATCGAATTGTACAACTCGTGTCTCAAAATCCAAGGAGTA
>PGWS01027964.1:0-11663 GCA_002896235.1 Cicer reticulatum | reverse complement strand
TATAAAAATACTTTAAAAATTTTGACACTTGAAAATATACACGGGAACTCGTTTGATTCTCAAGATATATGAGTGCGTGAAGAATAATAAGGAGGGTAGTCATTTTAAACAATGGATTTCTGCTTCACTTCAAAAAAAGCGGTCATTCGATAGATACGAAGAGTCATCATGTGGAAACAATATTTGTCTTTATTCATCCATTGAGTCTTGGGACAGAGAAAAGCATAAGGATCGGGGAATCAAAGAAAAGAACAAAAATTTATCTATAATGCATGACACATAATTACTCATACTCACATGATCCATGCATCTTCATTGACACTTTACTTTATACTCAATGCATTACACACGCATGAATCATTCATACCTTATCATTTGAATTGCAAGTATCATATACTTGATCTCTCTTTATCTACCTTCAAGATTGGACCAATTACGATCTACGCATCGTAACCAATCCGAAGACGATCATTTTTTAATTTTCTATAGATGCCACGCATCGGTAACCAATCCGAAGACGATCACTTTAAATTTCTATAGGTCTAACGCATCGGTAACCAATCCGAAGACGATCATTTTTTCTATAGATCTATGCATCGGTAACCAATCCGAAGATGATCATTTTTAATTTCTATAGATCTACGCATCGATAACCAATCCGAAGACGATCATTTTTTCTTATAGATCTACGCATCGGTAACCAAATCCGAAGACGATCATTTTTAATTCTATAGATCACGCATCGGTAACCAATCGAAAACGATCACTTTAATTTCTATAGATTACGCATCGGTAAACAAATCCGAAGACGAACATTTTCTATAGATCTACGCATCGGTAACCAATCCGAAGATGATCATTTTTAATTTCTATAGATCTACGCATCGTAACCATCCGAAGACGATCATTTTTCTATAGATCTACGCATCGGTAACCATCTGAAGACGATCATTTTCTAATTTCTATAGATCCACGCATCGGCATACCAATCCGAAGACGATCACCTTCATTTTTGTCGATCTACGCATCGGTAACCAATCAGAAAGACGATCATTTTTCTGTCGATCTATGCCATCGGTAACCAATCCGAGACGATCATTTCTTCTATAGATCTACGCATCGGTAACCAATCGGAAGATGATCATTTTTAATTTCTATAGATCTACGCATCGGTAACCACTCCGAAGACGCGTCATTTTTTATTTCTGTCGATCTACGCTCGGTAAATTAATCGAAGACGTTAATTTTGCATATTTCAACAAGGTGCATCATTCCCACTTTTAACATTCAAATGCACTTTAACACATGTTGTTTGTTATTGGACAAAATTTAGGTCCTTATATTTACTATCTTTTTACCTGATAACATGAAACGAATAACCATTGTGTTATTCATATTCATATTTTCAAGTAAATATATTAATTAGGGGCAGCTGTAGTACCTAAATTTTGTCATTTTTGAAACAAAATATAACAAAGAAAATATATATTACAAGGAAGTAATAATATTACAATAATAAGTTCATCATTTACAATGCTAAATCAAGTTATAATTTTTAAATTTACAATTAAAATTCAATTTACAACCAAAAATAAAGCCAAAAATAAATTACAATAAAAATCAAATCAGGTCAGGCAGACCAGAAAGCAACTAATCAGATAAAAAAAAAACTCTATAAATAAATCTTTTTTTTACAAAGAGGGGAGACATTTTTTGGAAGAGGAAAAATTCTAAAAAAAATCTGGAGAGAAAGGAGAGAAGATTAGTAAACGAGAGAAAGGGTAGAAGAAACAAATTTTGCCCGCAACAAAACCCAGATCCATCTGCAATAAACCCAAATCCATAGGCACAAAGATATTCAAACCACACATCTTAACAACGACCAAATAGAACAGAGAACCCCGCACATCATCTTCAGCCGCATCAGAAAGGCATGTATTTTCTCTTTATTTTGTTTATGAGATTTTGTTCATACTTGTTGGCGTTGGCTTAAATTTTGTGCGTTTGAAATGGGTGTGAATTATTTTGTTTGAAAGATTTGTTTTGTAGCGTTGTCTTTGGAAATCTAAAATCTATTACCAGTGGTTTGGTTAGACCCTAGTTTTTTTTACGGCAAGGATTGTTCCAATTGTTTATGCGTATAGGTTTAGCCTGTTGTTCATCTATTCTACACATTAGTAATGCATTTATCTTATTAAATTATTATTTGGTATGTTTACTACATTTAAAATAATTAATTATGTTTATTATAAAAAATTATGAACATAATTAACTAACAATAAATATCTTTTATTTTACATTATAACAATTTTTTTTAATTAATATTAAAATATATTTTTTTTTAATAGATTAAGTTGCAAGTTCATATATTTTTCTTTTTGCGTGTTTATTATTAATTTTATTTTTGAAGTTAATTATTTAATATTTAGTTTTCTTGTTTCTTTTTTATCTTAAAAAAAAAGAAAATAAAAAAAAATAATAACAAATATTTCATGAAAAATTAACTAGATGTGACATCTTTTTAATCTTTGAGTCTCATAAGAACACTTTTAAGTTATGTGACCATATTGTGGTGGTTCTAAATCTCATCTTCACAAATAAATTAAAAAATTAAAAATCATAAACGATTAATCATAAAATTATCAAAAATGATATTTTATTTCAGAGTGTACATACGACAAATTTATTATTTTGATAGTTCTAAAACTTAATTCTTATAATAATAGATCTAAAATCAATTTTTTTTAAAATTAATATAATTATCTTTTTTTTAAATCCTGGAGTCGTTAAGGCCACAAGTTGTAACTACTTGATGCCGTTCTTAAACTCTACTTAAAAAAAATTAAATAAAAATCAATATATCTCAAAAAAGGTTAAATTAGATTGTGCATCTTTCTAGTCTTGAGTTTGAGATCACGAGTTGTACACTCGATCGCTCTAAAATTCATTTTTAAAATAATTACTCAAATCCAGCAAGTTTTCGTTTGTTCGTCAAAATTAAATTTTTCTAAATAATCAAAATGCAATTATTTAAAACAGTCAACACATCCATATTTTCTACCAAGAAACTACGTAGCTTTGACTTCTCCATCGCACCGGGAGATACGTAGGAGCAAGATCATATTCTTGTCAAGCACATAAATAAAATTTCTTTTTTTTGTCCTTATTTGTTAAGTACATATTTATTTCAAAATCATATTTTAAGTATAGTAATAATTGTTTATTCATATTTAATAATAAGAAAAAAATATACTTAAGTTAATATAATTTTGCAGAATTAATTATAGGTACCGTATTTTAACGGATGTCGTAGGGTGCTAATACCTTCCCTACGCATAATCGACTCTCGAACTCAAAATTTTTGGTTCAAAGACCATATTTTTTTTTTATTTTTACTATTTTAAGGTTTCCCCCAATATTTTCCTATTTTAAAATAAATTTTGGTGGCGACTCATTGAATTCGAGAAATACTCGAAATTTTATGCCTGCGACAATATTGAATGCTGAAATATCAGTGTTGGTATGTATACATATGAAGTCTATGTCGATATATAAGTGTTAATAATTGATTTGTGATTTTGTTTCATGTTTTTAGTTTGATAGAGAGTGTAATAAATATTTTTACATGTTATGTATAAAAATAGAAAAGATTCCCACGAATTTAAGAGAACGCAAATGTGGACAAATTAACCTCACATATAGTATTGAGAGGACCACCTGCATTTTGAGCAAAGTGGACCACGCTCCAACTCACTATGCTTAAATACTCAGTGTCATTTTGAGCATTAACTGCATTTTTTGATTTATTAGGAACGATACAAGTAAATTTTCCTAAAATAAAATAAACAATACTCTTGTACTCTACAATTTTTATAAATTTTAATAATTTAAATTAATTTAAAAAATAAATAGTACTATTTTAAATTAATTTTATGTATAATATATCATATTCTGTCTTTTTGGAGGTAGAAACTATTAAGAAAGGTGGACAAAACCTCACAAATACATATGTATCTCCATATAAAAGATTTGATGAATTTAGTAACAAATTTAGTGTAAGGGAATTTGAACCAAATATCTATCATAGTTTGAAGATAAAAATTAGTGCAGTTCACATTGCAGGCTATTGGCAATTCACACTCACTATATGCTATTAGAGAAATGTCTTTTAACATGCTAAACAATACTTAACTCTTAGAGATATTATAAGCAATTTAGCACATTCAGTCTCTTACACCCTCTCTTCTTCTCATGCTTCTCTCTCTCACCCTCACTCACTCATAATCTGTCTCTCCTCTCCTCTCTCTCCTCTATATATATATATATATATATATATATATATTCTTCTACTTCGCTTTACAACACAAAGGCCAGACCTTCAATACCAAATCTCCTATAAAGAAAATGAAATTATTGATATAAAGTTTTACACTAATATAGAATAAGTGATTTTTTTTTTAATTTAAAAAATTAGAGAAATGACTGTAACACCCGCCATTACCTTCCCGCGTCCACTCACACCTTCTCGCCCCCCTCTTTCCGCCCCCCAATGGAAATCTACGATGTTTTGCACTTCCTTGGGATTTGAGCCCGGGTTCTGGGGATATACCGCCTCCACCCAGATCCCACTCCAATTGAAGCTATATCATTTAGTAAAGTTCTTTGGCATGGACTCCGGCAGAAGAAATACTTGCGAACCCAAGAATTATCTGCGTAAATACCCACACTTATGTTGAAACTAAGTGATATTAATAAATTCGATGACGAATTTTTATAAGGGGAGAAGATTGACACGTCCCGTGCCAAAAATTTAAATAAATAAATATAATAATAATATAATAATAATAATAATAATAAATAAAAACAAATTAACCCTACTCATTCTCACTCCCTCATTTTCTCCAACCCCCTTTTCTCTCTCTCCCTCTGGCAACACACTCCTCCCCCCTTTTTGTTGTTTTCTTCTTCTTTCCTTTCCTTCTCTCTTCCTTGTCTTCTTCTCACCCTAATTAGTCGGTCGAAACATTCAATTCCTATAAAAATAGTAGCATTTTAATTGTTACATCACCCAACAAGATTAATTTCTCAAACTCTACAAATTCGTTTGGTTTGAGATTTTTGGGTTAGGGTTTGTGTTCTAAGGAAGGAAAAGGGTACCATCTCTTGAAAGTGGTTTATTGAGACTCATTGAGGTAAATGAACAACTCTAATCCTAGTATGAATCATAGAAAAATGTAGTTTTGAGTAAAAATCTTATTTCGTGTTTAGAGTATATTTAAATGATGTTGATAGTTTCCTAGAGGTAGTTAAACTTTGAATAAATTCTCTAAAGTTTTGGAAATATTTTTTATACTCAGTTTTGTCAACTGAGACCTTGCGGCTACTCTGAGAGTTGTTGGAGATGCAAACTTAGACGATTCTCCATAACTGTGAGTTGACGACGATCATCGTCATATATTTTTAATACTGCTATTATTATTATTTATACTTGATTTTCTATATTTAAGGTATTTATTGAAAAATTTGGGAAACACAACCTTGAATTTTATCTCGATTTCGTCAATTATTTAATTTAACCGGTCTTGTTATATAATATGTTATTAATTTGATTTACGTATGATTTAAAGTATTTAAATCTTGAATTTGTTATGCGATTGAATATGTTTTTTCACGAATTACGATGAATGATTTTTAATGCGCGTTTTGGAATTCGGTGTTATTGTTATTAAATCGTTAACTGCGTTAGGTGCACCTAGTTACCACGTGTTGATTAGGGAGAGTTAACCGTTAGATGGAGCGCCCTTACGAGAGAGGTCATCCGTAGGAGGAGAGGGCTATCAACGAGATGTAAGCTCCCTAATTGATACGTGCTGATGCGTTGCGGAATTGAGGGGAGAGGGCCATCCGTTAGATGGAGCCGCCCCTAAGGGAAAGGCCATCCTTAGGAGGAGAGGGCTATCATGAGATAAAGCCGCCTCTTGGTTCTAAAAATTTGTATTGTTATTTGTTTGACTTTTATAATGATTTTAAGGTTGTTCATTTTGATTTCGTTTCGTTATTCACTGGATTTTTAATATTTTTGTCAAGCGATTAAACAGTTACTCCGTGCTTTTGTGTTTCCCTTCTAATTGATGGTGGTTGTTGTCTCCTCACTAAGTCTTTGTGACTTACCCCTTTATGTTGCTTATTATTTTTCAGATTCGCAAGCAGCTAAGTAGGAATCTATTATTTGATTCAAGTCTCAACAAACTTCTTTTTTGGTAGGCCTCTTTGATTGAGGACCATTTTGTAACATTTGTCGAGTCTATGTAATTGCAGCTATTTTGGAGTCTAGAAAGTCTATTTAGTTTTTTTTTGGAGAAGTGTATTAAGCAAATTTGATTATGTTATCTGAATTATGACTGGATTGAAAGCTGAACAGGGATTTTACAAAATTTGGGAACGTTGAAGTTACAGAGGATACTCTGTCGAAATTTCGAGAAAAAGCATACATATATTTTTAAACGGTTAAAGAGCGATTTAGTTGTTTAATTGTTAAGTTAATTGATAGGCTTGCCAAGCTAGGAGTATAGCTTGTGCGCCGGTCACGGCATTAAATTTTTGGGTCGTGACATGACTAAATTAACTTGCTAACCGTTAGGATATAGAATGTTAGCATTTATACTTTTGATCGAATATGCATTTCAATGTTGGACAGTATTGTCGTTCATGTCGGACACTAAAATAACATTGAAATATTGATTAATTCAATTAATTTTTTTTTTTTTAAATATTGAATGCTGAAATATCAGTGTTGGTATCGTATACATACGATGTCTGTGTCGATATATATGTTTAATAATTGATTTGTGATTTTGTTTCATGTTTTTAGTTTGATAGAGAGTGTAATAAATATTTTTACATGTTATGTACAAAAATAGAAAAGATTCCCACGAATTTAAGAGAATGCAAATGTGGACAAATTAACCTCATATATAGTACTGAGAGGTCCACCTGCATTTTGAGCAAAGTGGACCACACTCCAACTCACTATGCTTAAATACTCAGTGTCATTTTTTGGAAGGAGAAACTATTAAGAAAGGTGGACAAAACCTCACAGATACATATGTGTCCCCATATAAAAGATTTGATGAATTTAGTACCAAATTTAATGTAATGAATTTGAACCTAATATCTATCAAATTTGAACTAAAAATTAATGCAGTTCACATGCTATTCACACTTAACACTCACTAGATGCTAGTTAGACAAACGTCTCTAACATGCTAACAACACTTTACCATTGAGAGACATTATAAGCAATTTAGGCTCATTCATCTCTTACACCCTTCTATTCTTCTTCCTCTATAAATATTCATGCTTCTCCCTCTCACCCTCACTCACTCATAATCTCTCTCTCTCTCTCTCTCTCTCTCTCTCTCTCTATATTATATATATATATATATATATATATATATATATATATTCTTCTCCTTCTTTCATCTTCACAACACAAACCACACCTCCAATACAAAGACCCTTGAAAGAAAAAAGAATTATTGAGTATTAAAGTTGTTAACACTAATTAGAGAAGTGATTTTTTTTTTAATTTAAACTAAATTAGAGAAATGACTTAATTAACTTGCTAACCGTTAGGATATACAATCTTAGCATTTATACTTTTGATTATATATGCATTTTAATGTTTGACAGTATTGTCGATCGGGTCGGACACTAAAATAACATTGACATATTGATTAATTCAATTAATTTATTTTTTCAAATATTGAATGCTGAAATATCAGTGTCGATATCGTATACATACGATGTCTGTGTCGATATATGTGTTTAATAATTAATTTGTGATTTTGTTTCATGTTTTTAGTTTGATAGAGTGTGTAATAAATACTTTTACATGTTATGTACAAAAATAGAAAAGATTCCCACTAATTTAAGAGAATGAAAATGTGGACAAATTAAACTCACATATAGTACTGAGAGGACCACCTGCATTTTGAGCAAAGTGGACCACGCTCCAACTCACTATGCTTAAATACTCAGTGTCATTTTGAGGGCATTAACTGCATTTTTTGATTTATTAGGAACGATACAAGTAAATTTTCCTAAATAAAATAAACAATACTCTTGTACAAAATTTAGTGTGAGGAATTTGAACCAAATATCTATCAAATTTGAAATAAAAAATTATGCAGTTCACATGCTAATTGAACAATTCACACTCACTATATGCTAATTATGAGAAATGTCTTTTAACATGCTAACAAACACTTTCTACTCTTTGAGAGATATTATAATACAGCAATTTTAGGCACATTCATACTTTCTTACAATTCCCTCATACTAATCTTCATTCTCATCTCGTATAGAATATTCTCTATGCGCGCTGTGCACCACATTTCATGATCTCTTCTCTCGTCTCTCTCATACTCTCTCTCTCTCTCTCTCTATATATATTATATAATATAAATCACACTATATATAGTATATATATATTAATATTAATATATTATATATACTATATATATATTATATATATATGTTGGGAAAAATAGCATAAGTTAAAAAGAATTAAGACACCAATCACAACAAAGAATAATACGTGGAAACTTTTCAAAACTCTGAGAAAAACCACGACCGCTGCCTAAACCGGCAACTAGAGATTAATAACTATTGAGAAAATTGTTACAACACATAGACTTCTCTTCACTGACACCCCAGTACAACCACACTCTCACTACAAAGCCAAATATTTAAACTAAGTCAGATACAAGCTTAAAGTGCTATTGCTGACCGGTGCATTTGAAAACAACAGGACCAAAACCCAATATATAGCCTTGGCTTCTCCTTATTTCTCCCACACTAAAGGATGTGGGACTTGCAATCAACCCAACCAATCTCCACCTTGATTGTAAGAGTTACAGCTTCCGCTTCCATTGTCTTACCGACAATCATACTCCACCATCAAAAGTACACTTCACTTGGAACTAAACCATCCCAAGAATTTTTCGCATGTCGAAAACCTAGCTGAGAATTTATGGTGCAACTCCCATGTTGGCTTCCAGGAAGTTCTTCAGCCATCGACACATCACCACACACCTTGCATCAATGCCAACCAATGCCCGTGTGCTGTTCTGAATCCGCTAGCAATGAACTTGTCCTTATTTCATGTATAGCGGAAATACCATAAGGACAAACTTTATCTTCTAGATGAGATCACATCATCTCCCCAAACAGGGAGACCTCCAGCACTTGTCTCAGAGTCTTTTCAGATACTGCTCTAAACCTGGACAATTCTCTTTCAACCATGCCAGAACTTTCCACACTCCCAGCACACCAAATGCTTTGCAGTATCTTTCTTCCCATTAGCCCCACTATAGTCAGCAACATTGAGTTTGATGAAGTGCTTTCATCATTTTTCATTCTCTTTCTTCTCAGAGAATAATTTAGTTGCAAACTACTTCTTCAAAACTCAACTTTCATTCCCATACATCAAAACAGGTTTAAGATGAACATAGGGAGGTGGAAGGGACAAAATGAGCCTTAACGCTTTATCTTCATCATCAATCTCAACTTTGATAGTCCAAACTCAGAGACAATATTATTCAAAGTACTAAGATGATCAGAGATTTTTTGTACCCGTCATCCATGCGCAGATTGTGGGAATTGCTCTTTCAACCAACAACCGATTTGAGATGCCCTTAGCCTGATATAACCTCAAGCTTCTCCCAAGTTGCTTTGGCTGATGACAGATTCTGCACATCGCAAGAACATTCTTTGCCCAAACACAGAGAATTGCACTTGCAGCTCTCAAATCTAGTTCCTCCCACTTGTCGTCCTCCATGTTGGAAGTGTTTCCTTTCAACGCCTTGTGTAATCCAGATTGTATAAGCACATCCTTGACTTGTACTTTCCACAAGACAAAGTTGATTCTTCCATCAAACTTCCCTATGTCAAACTTCATAACGCTTGAATAAGACATAGCAGCTGCACGCTATACTGTAAAACTGTGCACCAGGTAAGTTTTCCAGGAAAGAGAGGTGGGTCACAACAGACACGCTTAAATACCAAGTCTTTTTCTTTAGCCAAAACCTCCCTAAACAGCACTTTCGCAGTATCACCTTTCCCCTAACATACCAAGGATAATTCTTTTCTGATGTGGAAGATCAGACAAAAGCTCAGCAACCACAAAGCAAGTTACTAAGAAAAATCATTATCCCTACGAACCTCCGATTTCACCCTTGGTAGCTGATGTCGTAGTTGTTGGGAAAAATAGCATAAGTTAAAAATAATTAAGACACAATCCAACACAAAGAATATACGTGGAAACTCCAAAACGGATAAAAAACCACGACCGCTGCGCTAAACCGGCACCAGAGAATTAATCACTATGTGAAAATTGTTTACACACGCATAACTTCTCTCACTGACACCTCCAGACACTCCAGTACAACACATCTCTTACAACGCAAATTTTTAAACTAAGTCAGTTTATGACAAGCTTAAAGTGCTATATTTGCTTGCCATTGGTTGCATTTTGAAAACAAAGGTCCAAAACCAATTATATAGCCTTGGCTTTCTCCTTATTTCTCCCACACTAAAGGATCATGTGAGACTTGCAATCAACCCCAACAATAATATATATATATATATATATATAAATATATATATATATATATATATATATATATATATATATATATATATATTCTTCTACTTCTTCATCTTCACAACACAAAGCCAGACCTTCAATACAAATCCCCTATAAAGAAAAGAATTATTGAATATTAAAGTTGTTGACACTAATTAGATAAGTGATTTTTTTTTAAATTTAAAATAAATTAGAGAAATGACTAAATTAACTTGCTAACCGTTAGGATATAGAATGTTTACATTTATACTTTTGATCGAATATGCATTTCAATGTTGGACAGTATTGTCGTTCATGTCGGACACTGAAATAACATTGAAATATTGATTAATTCAATTAATTTATTTTTTTAAATATTGAATGCTGAAATATCAGTGTTGGTATCGTATACATACGATGTCTATGTCAATATATATGTTTAATAGTTGATTTGTGATTTTGTTTCATGTTTTTAGTTTGATAGAGAGTGTAATAAATATTTTTACATGTTATTTACAAAAATAGAAAAGATTCCCACATATTTACGAGAATGCAAATGTTGGACAAATTAACCCACATATACTGAGAGGTCACCTGCATTTGAGCAAAGTGACCACACTCCAACTCACTATGCTTAAATACTTCAGTGTCATTTTTTGGAGGAGAAACATTAAGAAAGGTGGACAAACCTTCCAGATACATATGTGTCCCCATATAAAAGATTTGATGAATTTAGAACCAAATTTAGTGTAATGGAATTTGACACCTAATATCTATCAAATTTGAGACTAATAAAATTAATGCAGCCACATGCTATTCACACTTAACACTCACTAGAATGCTAGTTAGACAAACGTCTCTACATGCTAACAACAACTTTACCATTGAGAGACCATTATAAGCACTTTAGGCTCATTCATCTCTTGACACCCTTCTATTCTTTCTATTCCTCTATAAATACTCATGCTTCTCTCTCTCGCCCTCACTCACTCATAATCTCTCTCTCTCCCCTCATCACTCATAATCTCTCTCTCTC
>PGWS01027951.1:0-36868 GCA_002896235.1 Cicer reticulatum | reverse complement strand
TGCAGAACAAACAAGTGGTAGCATATGCTTCAAGATAGATTGAAGGGCATGAGAAACATTATTCCCACGCCATGACATGGAGTTGCTGCAATAAGGTTTTGCACTAAAAATTTGGAGGCAATATCTGTATGGGTGCAATTTTGATGTATACAGTGACCATAAAGTTTGAAATACTTGTTCGACCAGAAGAGCTTAATATCTGACAGCGGAGATGGATGGAGTTCATCAAGGATTATGAGTTCACGTTGCACTATCACCAGGAAAAGCCAATGTGGTGGCTGATGCTTGAGTAGGAAGCGGGCCCATTTGTCATCCATAACAATGAAAGGATTAGAGTTGTTAGAGAATTTTCGCGACTTGGATCTTAATATAGGATTATTTGTCGGGAAAAGTACAATGTGGAATGATCATTGTAGATAATAAACTAATGAATGAGATAAAAGCCCTTCAAAGCGACCGATGAGGCTATTCAGGGGAGACGAAAATGGTTGAGACGACAAGGCTCCGAAATTCAAATGGATCAGATAACATTTTGTGGTGTAATAAACGTATTTGTGTGCCGATAATGCAGAGTTGAGAAAAAACATTTTGATGAGGCCCACAAGAGCAAACTGAGTATTCACCTGGTATACAAAGATGTATATAAGACTTGAAAGCAAATAGATTTTGGTGGCCAGGAATGAAGAAACAAGTGCGGAATATGTGGCGTCTGCCTGACTTGCCAAAAGGCTAAGGTTGAACACCAAAAACCTATGGATTTGTTGCAGTCATTAGATGTACCATTGTGGAAATGGGATAGTAATATCTATGGACTTTGTGGTGGCATACCTAAGACTCAGAAGAAATTTGACTCCATTTGGGTGATTATTGACAGGCTCACAAAATCCGCACATTTCATACCTGTAAGGACTACTTACAATGTATCTAAGCTTGCAGAATTTACGTTGCGGAATTGTTAGATTACACGGGATACCATCTAGCATTGTGTCAGATAGAGATCCAAAGTTCACTTCTCGTTTGTGGGGAGCATTTCATGAGGCATTGGGTACTAAATTGAGATTGAGTTCCGCTTACCACCCTCAAACCGATGGCCAAACTGAAAGGATTATTCAGACCTTAGAAGATTTGCTAAGAGCTTGTACATTAGATAACAAAGGAAGTTGGGATGATCTATTGCCTCTTGTCGAATTTACCTATAATAATAGCTATCATGCAAGCATCGGTATGGCCCCGTATGAGGCTTTGTATGGACGAAAACTTAATTGTAGGGCCAGAGCTGGTGCAACAGACTACAGAGAAGGTGCGTCAGATCCAAGAGCGGATGAGAACAGCACATCGCAGGCAGAAGAGTTATGCTGATCGACATAGGAGACCCTTGGAGTTTCAGGAGGATGAACATGTATTCTTGAGAGTGACGTCTACTACTGGAGTTGGTAGGGCATTGAAGTCTAAAAAGCTTACTCCGAAGTTTATTGGACCATATCAAATTCTTCGACGTGTGGGTCCAGTGGCGTATCAAATTGCTTTACCACCGAATTTAGCTAATTTACATGATGTGTTCCATGTATCACAATTGAAGAAGTACATTGCAGATCCATCCCATATTATTGCGCCAGATGATATTCAATTGAAGGAGAATTTTACCTTCGAGGTCCCACCGATAAGCATCGCCGACAGAACTACCAAACATTTGAGGGGAAAGGAAATTCCATTGGTTAAGGTGATTTGAAACCAGACGACTCGGGATGCTACTTGGGAGTTGGAAGATAAGATAAGAGAGCTTTACCCAGACCTTTTAGAGACCTCTTAGTTTCGAGACGAAACTATTTTAAGGGGGTAAGTATTGCAGCACCCTTTTTTTTAATTAATTAATTTAAAATCATTAGTTTTGTTTATCCTTTTATTAATTTAGTGTGACGATAGTAAGATAATTATTCTTTGAATGTTTAATTATTTGATAAAGTATTTTCATAATAAATAATTATTATTGGGATATTTTATTGACTAATTAAAACTCGTAGAAATATTTGTCTTAGAGTGAACAATGACCAAGCCAATTTTGACTAAGTCAAAATTTTAATCACTCACACTACTATTTTTATAACTATATTTTATAAAATTTAGTTTATATATGTGTCCATTCAAATGTGTAACTAGCAAGAATAAATACATGAATGCCAATTAATTCTTAACGGTTTGGTCATTGAATGGCATTATTCCAATTTAATTCACTATTCATGTGTGCAATTAAACTCAATGAAGAGAATTATTCATTCTCTCTGATCAGCTTTATGCCTCCTTTATTAGTCACATACACCTCTCCTTCTTAGGACACGATTAAACTTACAGTAGAGGAAAATAAGTCATAATCACTCACACGCATTTCCAACACCACATTTATCACAAATATTTTCTAAGCCACTCAAACAACCATCGTTACATTCCCTAGCTTTTTGATCGAAGCTATAAACTTTTATTCATCTTGGTGAGATTTTCGAGGGCTATATAGTGGTACGTGGAAGGAAAGCGTCCAAGGTAAGGGCTTTTTTCCCCATGCAGAGTTAGGTTAGATATTAATTAGCGATTCGTATGATATTGATATGATGTCTGGATGTATTAAAAGAAAAATGTCGATTTTATTTTTGTCGTAAAGAAATTAACTATCATGCTTTGATGGTTTCTTTTGAGTAATATCTCTATTTTGATGAAATTAATTATATAATTATATTTTATTACCATACCTTCATCAATATGTTTGTTGTGAAAACGTTCAATGTCATACATGTTTTAGAGTACTTAATTATAAAGTTATAATTTTTATAATGATGTAGTCATTAACATGTTTATTACGATGTATTTAATTTTAATCCTTGATTCTTGAGTATTTAAATTTTAAAAACTTGACTTTTATGAACAATATATGTGTCTTGATGAAATTGATGAGAATTTTATTTTTCATTTAACAATATGAGGAAACTGATTTTTGGAATGCATTAATGAATAGTTTTCTGTGTGGTTGCCTAAGTGGCTGGTTATTTGTGTATGATTTTTTTTGTGGTTGCCTAAGTGGCTAGTGATTTGTACATTTCGAACATCATTATCATTGTCATGACATACCATATGCATCTTTGTGGACGCCTTAGTGGCTGGTTTAATTTTTCCCCATTGGTATGGGTGACTTCTATGTGGACGCCTTAGTGGCTGGCTATATCCGGATCATATATGTTGAGGACATGCATAAATTGCATATATTTTATTGTCATTGTTATTTTTATATAATTATTTTTTCTAAGGTGAGTTATTACTTGTTATTTAGAGACATCTCATAATTTTTGATACACCTTATGAGTTATAAAATCAATTTCTCTAAATCTTTTATTACAAAAGATTTTATATTTATATTTTATGGTTGTTAACTTATTATTTGGTCTAATTTTGCCGTGGGATGAACTGACCCCTTACACCAACATTTAAGTACTAACGATCTTGAAGGGTTGCATGAATGACGTTTGCTTGGCGCACACGCGTGGGAAAAATGGGTACTTTAATAAAATAATAATAATAATAATGTTTGTAGTGATAAAACCGTTGTGATACAATTTTTAAGTTTATTTATTTTTCATCGTTGATTTTTAATAGAAATGCGGAGGCGGGGTCCTTCTACTAGAAAAAAACTTGAATTATTTTATTTTTAAGCGAACATTTTCTACAATTAGTAAATTGTCTTTACAAATAATAATATCCGATAAATCGCATTGTGGTATTTTTTAAAATAAAATCAAACTATTTACTAGAAAATTTTATTTATTATATGATGAACTACTTAAAAAAAAATTAAGTCGTTTTTGAAAGAAAATAAATATTTTTAAGTAATATCTGGGATCAAAATCCAGGGCGTTACAATATTCAACCGATTCATAAATAAACTGAGTTATAACCATATGATTTTAACTAGATATTTAAAATGAATTTGGATCTGATTTTAGATTTGGGCCTCATAACCAGATTTTTTGCACAACCCTAGTTGGAGGTTTGGAGGATTTGAGGAAGTTTTTTACTTGCGCTGAGGTGATTCAATTGCAAACAAATTGTTGTTGAAAATGTCACTAATAAGTGAAGTTAAGAATGGCTCCCTCTTTTTCTCAAATATTGTCTAATTCCTTTCAACTCCTAACACCAATAGTTTTGCATTGCTCTTTACTCTTATGTGCTTGGTGACACGTTACGATGTCTTATTGATGAAATCTAGTTAACTAATCTCGATTATATTATAAATAGGAGAATAAATTTAAATCAAATAGTAAATACAAAAAAGATACCTCATATATATATAATAAGTTTATACATATAAGTGTTTGTGACTTCATACGAATGTCACATGAACATGTGAACTCAAAACAACAATGTAGATTAAAATAAGACCACCTACTTGCGACCATTAAGAAAATAATGTACTCACCACTAGTCAAATTACAAAAACGATGTATGTAACAAAACAAGTTTGTCGGTTGCCACTTTCACCTGAAATGAAAAACTCTAGGAAAAAATGGGGATGATAAAAAGAAACTTTTGACTACTTAGAATGAGGTTGATCTCTCTTGGCCGAGACATTACCCCATGATCGTGTTTCCCATGTGGTACTTATATTAGTAGTTTTGCTTAGAATTTGGGGACTTCTAGAAATCCTCTCTAATAATAGGTTTTTTAAGGTAAAGTTTTAGTTAGATATTTGTGCTTTTGTTCGTCACGGTTTCCTTGGGTTATGTCCTAGTCCTAAACTTTTTATTTTTTTTTAAATATATTTTTAATAGAGTTATGTCCTAGTCCTAAATCTTTTTAATTTCTATTATTTTTATTTTTCTTTATTTTCTCTCTCTTTTTTTTTCTTCCAAATTTCTTTTGTAAATCCAAAGATCATAAATGATTTTTCTATATATTATTAAATGTCTCGGTGAAATGTATTTAAATATCAAATAAAATAATATTATAAGTCCCTAATTACATACATTTATTGAAAAATTTACTTGTCTCTAAATATAAATCTTTGTACAAATTACTGTTGAGGCAAAAACCTTTTTGATGCATGTTTTAATGACAATAAACTTTATTTAATAAATGATTAAGTTTTATGAATGTTGATCTACTAATGAGTGCACTAGAGTTTTATTTAAGGAAAATGAATTTCATAATCAAACAAGCAAAGATCATTTGAAAGAAGCAATATCAAATTTGAGAAAACAGAAAAAGAGAATATTCAGGTCATTAAACATAAAATCGAAGAACATTCTTGACAGCAGTCTGAAAAAAGAAGATCATTCTGGACAACAGTCTGAAAAACGAAGATGTTATGGTTTGATAGCATTAATCCAGTAACATTATGCTTTACAAAGAACAAAGTCTTCTTTAATTCAAGATCGATTTGGGATACGAAAATACAACAATCTACATTGCAAATCACAAGTATTCATTTCAAAGGAACATAATTATATACTCAAGATAACTTCAGACATATTCTTTCCATGAGATCTGTTGAATATGTGAAAATGAGAGACATATGGTGAAACCGTGTGTCTGAACTACACAACGGAGTCTGTTTTATATAGGCTCAAGACAATAAATACAAAAATAAATATGGGAGATATTATCCTTATTTACATGATATGTAATAAATATAAATATATTTTCAACACCCCCCTCAAGCTGGAGCATATAAATCATATGCACCAAGCTTGTTACATATATAACTGATTTCGAGGACCTCTCAAGGACTTAGTGAATACATCTGCTAATTGATCATTGGAATTAACAAAGCTAGTGGTGATGTCGCCTGATTCGATCTTCTCCCTTACAAAGTGACAATCTATCTCAATATGCTTGATCCTCTCATGAAAAACCAGATTAGAGGCAATGCGCAATGCTGCTTGATTATCATATATTAATGTCATTTGTGTTGCCTCTTCAAATTGAAGCTCTTTGAGTAGCAGTTTCAACCAAATGAGCTCACAAGTCACTAATGCCATAGCCTTGTATTCAACTTCAACGCTAGATCTTGCAACTACACTTTGTTTCTTACTCTTCCAAGATATTAAGTTTCCTCCAACAAGTACACTGCCCAGAAGTGGATCGCATATCAATGGGTGAGTCTGCCCAATCGACATCTAAATAACCAGCTATCTGAGCATGTCCTCTGTTTTCATAAATTAGACATTTTCTTGGAGCACCTTTAATGTATTTCAAGATTAGTATCACAACATCACAATGTTCTTGACAAGGAGAGTTTAAGAATTGGCTTACCACAATGATTGCAAAAGAAATGTCTGAACGAGTGACTGTGAGGTAGTTTAATTTACCAGTCAATCTTCTGTATCTCCCTGAATCTGAAAATGGCTCCCCATGATTAGGTAGAAGTTTGACATTTGGATCCATAGGAGTGTCAACCGACCTGACATTCAATAAACCTGTCTCTTCAAGAATATCCATGACATATTTCCTTTGTGAAATTTATAAGGCGTCCTTAGATTAGGCTACCTCAATACCGAAGAAGTAGCGGAGCTTGCCAAGATCTTTAGTTTGAAACTGATGAGATAAATGTTGTATCAACTGGAGTATGCCCTACTGATCACTACCAGTTATGAAAATATCATCTACATAGACAATCAAGTAAATGCACCATTGGATTGAGTGGCGATAGAAAAAAGAATGATCAACTTCACTTCGAATCATGCCAAATTTTTGCAATATTGTGCTAAATCTACCAAACCAAACTCGAGGAGACTATTTAAGACCATAGAGAGACCTCTAAATTCGACAAACCATGGTAGAGGACTCCCCCTGAGCAACAAACCCATGTGGTTGCTCAAGTTGGTGCAAAGACCAGTGTCTAATGGCTGCAATATAGAGGAGTAGTTTAACAGAGACTATCTTAGCCACAGTGGAGGAAGTATCACTGTAATCGAGGCCAAAAATTTGAGTGTACCCTTTTTCCACCAAACAACCTTTAAAACGATCAATCTTACCATTAAATCCAACTTTCATCGTATAAAGCCAACAACATCCTACTAAAAACTTTCCAGATGGTAAAAGAACCAATTTCTATGTACCACTACTCTTAAGTGCACACATCTCGTCAACCATTGCTTGTCTCCATTCTAGGTGAGATAAAACTTCACCTGGAGATTTAGGAATAAAAATAGAAGACAAGGAATACAAACAAGTATAATGCAAAGGAGAAAGATGATGATAACTCAAACCAATGTTATGAGGGGATGGGTTACGAGTAGGACGTATACCTTTACGAATAGCTATAGGAATATCAAGGGTCAGATCCGATAAAGAAGGAGGTGGTGGTGAAGGAGCATCTGGAATGACCTCGATATCAAGAACGAGTGTAGGGACATGTACAACCGATGGTGGTTAACGATGACAATATGTCTGAAGAGGTTGTACAGTTGGAGGATCAACAAGATGAGTCTTAAGTGGGACAATGGGAGGGGCCACCAAAGGTTTCTCAGGTGGGGCATACATAATAGGCTCTAGTGGTAAAAGAGAAGGTGAAATAGACTTTGGTAGGTCTAGAGGAATAGTTGTAGACAAAGGATCAGGAAGCGACTCATAGTATGTAACAAACTCAAAAAATGTGACATAAGCCGATATGAGATATCGTCGAAGATTAGGAGAATAACAACGATAACTTTTTGGAACCACTGATAACCAAGAAAAACACATTTTTGTGATCGAGTTGAAAGTTTGTCAAGACCAGGAGTGAGATTGTGGACAAAACATGTAGATCTAAACACCTAAGGAGGAAGTGAGTGAAGAGGGGTACCAGGGAAGAGGATCGAGTGAGGGACTTTGTTATCAAGAGCAGACGAAGGCATGTGATTTATAAGATACCACGCCATTAGAACAACATTACCCCAAAAGCAAGATGGTACATTATCATGAAGAAGGAGAGTACGAGTGGTTTCAATAAGGTGCCGACTTTTGGGTATGGCTACCCTATTTTGTTGAGGTGTTTGAGCACAAGATGTTTGATGAAGAATGCCGTTAGAGGTCATAAGATTTTGAAATTGATGGGACAAATATTCACGGGCATTATCATTGCGCAAAGTGTGAATGGATACACGAAATTGACTTTTAATTTCCTTATAAAATTGTTCAAAAATAGAAAATAATTCAGACCTATTTTTCATTAAAAATAACCACGTACAACGGGAAAAATCATCGATAAAGATAACAAAATATCTAGACTCAAGAGTGAAAATATTACGAGAGGGACCCCAAACATCTAAGTGAACTAAAACAAATAGGGATGAAGCTCGTTTGTTAGCTCGATTAGGGAAATGACTACGAGTGTATTTCCCTAACTGACACGACTCACAATTTATGCTAGATATTTGGCTAGATTAGGTACTAATTGTTGAAGTTTGGGAAGACTCAGATGACCTAACTGAGCATGTATAGTAAGAGGAGAGTATGTGGTAGGGCATGCTGTTGATGGGTTTGAAAGATAATAAAGGCCATTAGACTCTCATCCGACACCAAATTGTCGTTCTGATATTCGATCTTGCAAAGTAACATTGCAATTAGTAGATGTGACAACATAATCATGAGAATGAGTCAATTGACTGATAGAAATTAAATTAAATGGACATCCAGACACGTAAAGGACATATGTAACTAATAGAGTATGGAGAATTTAGAGACCGTGTTTGAGAACCATTGGCTAAGATTATCCTAGGTAAATAACGAGATGTTGTGAGAGAGGAGAAAATAGTCTTATTACCAGTAATGTAATCAGATGCACCAGAATCGAGAATCCATGGGCTATGAGAAGGTGAAATGCAAACAGGTGAATTACCACATTGTACTGCCGAAACAGTGGAACTCGAGTTCTGAAAATACTCTACCCACCGAAGAAAATCTTCATAAGTAGCCATAATCAATAAACAATTACCTAAAACCAACAACGAAACAGTGGTGGAAGAGGCTTTTTTTCTTTTTTTTTTTTTGCGATGAACAGTGGACTTATTTGCTGAAAAAATGAATGAAAAGTGACAAAGAAAGGGTAAACCAGAATTGGGACACGATTTACCGAAAAAAAATCTCACCAATGAACAATGGGTCCCTGGGTAATCACGATATAGGGTTATCTCTCTTAATAGAATAAGATATAGGGTTATCTCTTTTAATAGAATAAGATATAGGGTTATCTCTCTTAACAGATACTATGTTGAATAAGAGAAAATGAGAGACATATGGTGAAATTGTGTGTCTGAACTACACAATGGAGTTTGTTTTGTATAGGCTCAAGGCGATAAATACAAAAATAAATATGAGAGATATATTATCCTTATTTACATGATATGTAATAAATACAAATATATATTCAACAAGATCAACAAAAAGCAAAGCAATGCGTCAAGATTAAAAAACAAGACTAATCTCCAAAGTTGATGGCTAAAGTAAGCAAGTATAAACTAAACATAAAAGATAAAGTCACTGCATCACTGACACACAAACAAAATAGAAAAGTGGGGAACGCAACAGTTGTCAGAATTGTTAAAATCCAACAATCACTCAAAACAGAAACAAAGAACGTTACATGTTTTCACATCTTTAGTCCAACAATATTTTGGTTACAAAGAGAAAAATCTATTGTAATTTAAGATCGATTTGAGCTTTGAAATTACATCTATCTACACTAAAAAACATCAGTATTCATTACAAAAGAATTTAATAATCTACACAAGATTGATTTAGATAGATTCGATCATAGAGGATCCACAAAGGCAAAGCAAAACATCAAGATCAATCTCCAAATTGATGAGCTATGACCAAGGACATCCATGACAACAAGGACACACATACCAAATCCAACAATCACTCAAAACAGAAATAAAGAACGTTCTCCGTTTTCACATCTTTAATCCAAGAATATTCTGGTTACAAATCAAAAAATCTATTGTAATTTAAGATCGATCTGAGCTTTGAAAGTACATGTATCTACACTAAAAAACATCAGTATTCATTACAAAGGAATTTAATAATCTACGCAAGATTGTTTTAGATAGATTCAATCATAAAGGATCAACAAAGGCAAAGCAAAACATCAAGATAAATCTCCAAATTGATGAGCTATGAGCAAGGACAACCATGACAACAATGACACTACTGCTGCTTTAGTAGAAAGCACATCATGTTTATGAGATAAAGGACTGACACGTAACATCTGTCAAAGTTCAACACTCATACAAAATAGAAACGAAGAATGTTCTTGTTTTTTCAAATGAACATTGTGGTTTTAATTCTCTTTTAAAGACATAATTAAAATATATAATTTTCAAGACAAAGCCCAACGGTTGAAAGCAGCCTCAAGATTGATCTCCAAATTGATGAGTTGTGAGCAAGGACACAAGTAAACTGTACTTACAATATTCAGCAGAAAGTTCTGCTTAAATCTGACTCAAAATAGTGTCAACTGACATGTGACAACTCATTCACTCGCTTTTTCACGTTTTCCATGAGACCCAAAAGCAAGAATGTTCTTCGTTTGTCACGGACGATCTGGACTATAATATAAACACATGTTTAATTGCTTTAAAATATATCTGACACTTGGGGAAAGTGTGCCCAACGACTATATTCATTTTGAAATGAATATTCAAAGCTTTTTATTATCTATAAATTGATGATCAATTGGAAGATGAAGGCAATAGTTCAATTTACAAATCTACCAAGACTTGTTCAAGTAACAAGTCAAAAAACTCTTCAAGCAAACTCCAGCTCTCTTCACTATATATTTGGATCATTATTTACTGTGTTTGGCTTTCATTTATCTCAAACAAGTGTTGAGAAGTATCAAGATCCCAAATATTTTATCATACACATCATTTGTAACTCAAGTCTATCTTTTATATTAGATTGAATGTGTTTGTAAAAATCTTTTCAAGGCTGAAAGGTGAAGATTGTAACACTTAGTGAAAAATCTCACAGTTGTGAGAACTTGAAGTTACCCGGGTTGGATGAACCATAATATTTCTCTGTGTGATATCTCTTCCATTATCTCTATTTATTTTTAGTCTTTTGATTATCAAATCAAAGTAGATAAGTTAAATTGTGTGTTTTTCGCTAACCAAGAACATTCTTCGTTTTCCATTTTCATAACCAAGACTAATCTTGAGTTAAATTCTTTAAGTTTTTACAAAATATTTTAAAAAGGTGAAATCACAATTCAAACCCCTCTTTCTTGTGATTGATATTGCTACTTCAATTGGCATCAGAGCACAACCTCTTAATT
This sequence comes from Cicer reticulatum, assembly GCA_002896235.1. NCBI lineage: Eukaryota > Viridiplantae > Streptophyta > Magnoliopsida > Fabales > Fabaceae > Cicer > Cicer reticulatum. The sequence goes on along the minus strand of PGWS01027951.1, from coordinate 25,569 downwards.
TGAGAACCTAACAAGTGTTAGAGGAAATACTAATAATTGCACTTGAGTTTTGTTTAAGGAACATGAATTGCATAAGTGAACAAGTAAGAAGCCATTCACTTCATCAAAGTGCATAAGCATCCACTTAATAATGAAATAATCTCAAAAGGAATGTATCATATATCAACCATTCAAGAGAATGGTTATTACATCTTCAAGATAGTATCTTCGTGAAAAAGATAATCAAATATATTCATACATCAATCAATGATCACACTATCACTACGCCAAAAACAACATTTACCAGTGCACTTTTTTCAGAGCGCTTGTTAACTAAAAGCGCTGTTGTAGGATCATATAGGGTATTAATGTCTACATCGCTTTTGATGAAAGCGCTGTTGTATGGTCACATAGTGTGACACCCTAAACCCCAAAATAATATATATAATAATTTATATTATATTTCTATAAAATTTGCAGCAGATAAATAAAAATATGTTTCCAAGAAAATAAAAACTTTTATTTTTAACTTATGATATGACATTTCTTAAAATCAAAAGGAACACTTTAAACTTATTTTTCTCCATTAAAATAGTGTAATCTCAATAAGCTTGAAATAAGCTTGATATAAGTATTAAAAACTTATTAGTACTTCTAAGATTTTCATACAAAAATTGGTTTCAAATTAAATAAGTAAAATACAATTTAAGCCCTTATTCCAAGTATCACCTATCAGAGCGTGATTCCTTCCAAACTTGAACTTCAAGATTCATTAAACTGTAATAACTGCAATTTTGCAAACGCAGGGCCAAGCCAGTCAAACACAAACTACGAAGGAGGTGAGTTTCGAAATCACGATGACAATATAATACAAGTAAGAAGTGTTGGACTTTAGTCCTTGAATCCTAATTTTGACACAATTAACAAACATACAATGTTCATACATCATATGATAAATCTAACATTTTAATTGAGCAAGATTTCAGGAACAACAATACAATCCTACACACTTGATACAAATTGCTTGGAACACAAGAAATCAACAAAAGTTGATCATTGACTGAGTAAATCGATTGGGAAATCGATTTCATAACAAGGGTGTAAGGAAACATAACTGTTTGTGATTGTATAATCGATTAAGCAATCGACTGACACTATTAAAAATGAAAATTGCACAAGTCAGTGGCACCCTGTTTTACAGGCTAATCGATTGGCAAATCGATTGTACATATCACAAAGTAAAACTGATTGAAACCAATCGACTGGCAAATCGATTGATCAAGTCACAGTGAGAATCCAATTTCTAGGGTAATCGATTGGCAAATCGATTGCTTAGATAATATTTGAAAATAACTTGACCTGTGACAAACACAATCGATTGGACAATCTATTGTGAGAATTTCAATCATGTTAAGTTTGGTTGCAATCGATTGGGAAATCGATTGAACTAAATATCAGGTAAGAACTTTTCAGGCAAATACAAACAAATCGATTGGCACTTCGATTAACATCAAAATAGCTAAATCACTGTCTTGAACACAATCGATTGGCAAATCGATTGAAAGAACCTTTTTGAAATCACAGTGAACTTTGAGCATGTGGCCAAATCGATTCTGAGTATTTGTAAATCGATTATGAGACTTAATAAATCGATTAATTAATCGATTGGTGTGATTTTTACTTTGAACAAAACACCTGCAATCGATTACGAAATCGATGCATATAAGTCTTAACATAATTCACTGAAAAGAGTTTGTTTAAAGAATCGATTGGCAAATCGATTGGCTTATGTAGTTTCAAGATTCAAGAAAAACAAGACCCGCGATAATCGATTGGCAAATCGATTAGACCTGTTTTATAACTTTAATGAATCGATTGGCAAATCAATTTATTAGTTGTTTTTCAGAAACTATATAAACTGTTATTCAATCTTTCTCTCATTTTAAAAAAAAAAAAACAATTCATGAAAAGTGATAAACACTCATAAACTCTCATTAACACAATACAACACGTTGTTAACATTTTGATATTGCTTTTTCAGATCAAAAGCCAAAAAGATTATCCATAATCATTGAGAGAGCTGAAAAAGTATTCTTGAGAGAAAAGACAATGTTCTCATAATCCATCATTGAATAACCAGATTCGTGAGAAGACACATTGTTCAAGATTGAAGACTTCTTTTACTACTTCTTTTATTCTATTTGAAATAAATACTTTGTATAGAAAACGACTGCTAGAAATCCAGCTAGAAACTGGTGGCGATCTTCTTGGGTGAGAGGCCTCATCAAGAAGGAGTCGTACTTTGATTTTGTGTGAGTCTGCTGATTGACTACAAGGATCAAGGGGTGAGCAATAGGAAAGAGATTGCGAGAGATAGATAGGTTTCGAGGAAACTGGACAATCTGTAAACAATTCACAATTCTTTCTATTGGAGAAAAAGCTGAAATCCAGTTGGATTGTTAGGACTGAATGTAGGTTGTCTCGTTGACAACTAAACCAGGATAAATCTTGGTGCATTCTATCCTTTATCTTTTTACTTTTAATTGCTAATAGTGTATGCTGCATTATAATTCCGCTGTGTATGTAATATTACTTTAATTTGATTAAAGACTGATATATTCTGATTATTTCGAGGTCATAATAATCAACAAGAAGAACACACAAACAATAATAATATTACTGTATCATTACACAAACATTCCATCAAGAAAATATCACATTAAAAAGTCAAAATCACTCAAGGAAAATCAATAAATTTCAAAATAACATCAAATCGTCTAAGAGAAACTATCACCACCCATGATACATATTAATCACAACAAAACAATCACAATAAAATGCAATGCTATGCATGAGCTTAGACTCTACTTCACAATGTGGTACCATTCTAACTCTGAAGTACTTGGTTAGGAGGCTTGATACTATGCCACCATTCCGGTGGACGGGCAATTCAAATTGGCCCTGTCCTCATAGATTCCCTCAACTCAACCCGAGACACATATACGTGACAGTCGAGGTAAACGTGTGTTGCGTGGTAGCTCCCGACATTTGGAGTGCTACCTCCAAGTCACCTAGGAATTCCCCACCAGAATACCTCCAAGGTCTAACAATCTTTCCTTAAGGCTTGACAACAGACCGCCACAATCAGGCTCATTCAGTTGTACTTCCCCGGAATCACTAGGCTTGTCAGACCCTACCTATATAATGACAAAATAGTCTTCACTTCGCAAATTCTCAATATTTATTTTCTCCCCTCGTTGGCCTATGATACTCTATTAAGACCGTCATCTCAAACACAAATTGGAATCATAAATATTTCATCAACTATGGGGTTACTTCAATATTCTTATCACAAATTCACAACATTACTATAATTAATTATATCTCATCACATAAACTCATCACAAATTTATAGCATCACTATCATCAATCATACATCATCACATATGCTTATCACAAATTTTTAACATCATTATTATTATTAATTATACATCATCATAATCACATAAACTTATTAAAATGAATTCACTTTTTATTATCACATCACATAAACACGTCTAATCAAACGTATACATAAAATTCATTCGACATCCAATATCACAATAATATCAAATATCTCACATTTAATAAAGATAAATCAAACATCACAATAATATCAAATATCTCACATTTAATAAAAACAAATCAAACATCACAGTAATATCAAATACCACATATTTAACGAAGTTTAATAAATCAACACCTTATAAATATTTCTATTCCATATTTTAATCTCACAATTCCCATATTTTTACATTAATCGATTTATCACTCAAAGGGCTACTGCCGCACGTTGCAAGCCCCGAATGAATCGTTGGGAAATACAGTTTTCCCGTTCATCTCACATTATATTAGACTCATGAATTCAAACACTCTCTCACCCTTTACCTTATTTCGACGCTTTCAAACACGAGTACGATTCCACAAACAAACAAACTTTGTTTTTTGACTTTTTTCCTTCAATCGATCTAACTCGACAGTTTATGGGTAAACGTCAAAAATAAATTATGAGAAAATACTCTAAAAAATAAATTTCAAAATTTCGTCAAGGAAAATTACCATAAATCAGAAAACCAATCATTGGGTAATATAGCCACTTTTCACACGGTCGTTTTGGCGTTGACTTTACTGAAATCGGGCTTACGGTGAAGGAGAACTGTGCAAAATAACGAATTCTACAAACAGAGAAGTCGGGGAGTTTAGAGATAAATTGGGGTTGTTCAAAATCTGGAAAATTATGTTTAATTGACGAGTTAAATGAATGAAATAACATACTCAAATTTGAGCGAAAATGGAGAAAGTTTTCTGGAATAGTTATCGATTACCGATGTCAAACGATAAGTTATTGTTGTGTTTTCTCTTTGGTTTTATGGCTGCCCTTCCAACTCCCTTCCCCTTTTTTGTTTGTTTTATTTTATTAACAATTAGGGTTCATACATGAATCAAACCCATTGGTTTTTTTTATGTTTTTGTTTTACTATTATTATTTTTATTTTGCTAAAACAAAATTAATAATTATTTAATCTCCTTTTTAATATTCTTCCAAATACAGTTTTTCAAATATTACTAATATTTTATAAATTAGAGTAATAAAAATAATCAATATAAAAAAACATATTACTAATAATTGAAACTGTCACATTCAAAATAATCTCTACAATTATACTTATTTATCAAAATACACACATTATAATAATACCAGCATGTTAGAAAATAGTCAAAATTATAAAGTAAATAAATACAACATCAATGTTTTATATTAATTACTAAATCACAATAAATATATATAAAATCACAATGTCATAACAAGTACATAAAAAATAAACGAAATCAAACACAATATCAATTTTATCTCAAATAATTATTTATATAAAAAATAACTAAAAATAGAAAATAGTTATAAATAATTGAAATATATCAGTCAAACACACATAAAAGTATTACATTAATTGGGTACACGTATATACACGTTAAATCGCATAAAATATTTTTCTTTAAAATATATATTACACTAGAATACTATTATTTTTTAAAAAAAATATATCAAATAATAAATATAATATATTATTTGTATAACTCATGTAATCTAGTATTTATAAAACTATCACATCATAGAAATCACCTATATAACAAAAATTAGTCAGAAAATTTATCATCATATATTCTAAAATAATTTTAACTTTAAAATTGACAACAATAGTAAAAGTGATCCTTTATAAATTGAGAAAAATGTCAGGGATGAGTTTCACTTCGAATCCAACCTTGGCGTCTAATTTGATCCTAGTCATTGAATTCCTTTATTGAATTATTACCAAATTCTCTTTATTATTCTTGCCCTAATGTCTTAGTGACAGAACCTTTAATTCCCAAAGTAACCACTAATTCCTTAGTAGATTTAAGATAGAATTAAGCATTATCGTATAGAAATTCTCTTGTAAATTATTGCTTTGCAACTAATTTAATTGGTTTCATGACCTGCACCTATGTCTAGACTATAAATTCATGAATTTCTCATCTCAAGCATTCGTAAAGTCCATTTCCGTTTTAAAATACAAATCGTAGAACATTTTAATGTTGATCAAGCAATAAAAAGCATTAAGCACATAAACGACAAAAATAATTCAATAAACTCATTCATATAACTAGAAATCAAATCATAAAAATAAGGGTTTCATCTTGTTACACTCATCCCTAACAAATAGGATTTAGTTACTCATGACACAGATAAAAGAGATAGAGATTAGAGAAGAATTACAAGAAGGATTCATGAATGATTCTTGATAAAACTGCTCCAATGATGTTAGAAACGACCTTCTTTGAGTTTCTATGCTAGGGCACAAGTCTCCCAACTTCCCAAGAGTCAAAAACATCCATAAAACAGTGAAAAATTGCATTTTTATGAATGTTGATGCGCGTCGCGCGCCCCATGCGCAGAAAACACGCTCCAGGCGTGCCTGGACAGGGTTACTGGTCCAAAAATGCGCCCCAGGCGCAGAAAACGTGCTTCAGGCGCGCCTGGACAGTGCTGAACGGCTGGAAACGCGCCTCAGGCGCGTCTGGTGCGCTTCAAGCGGACAACATCTGCTGTCCGACATATATTGTAATTTTCTCCTCTTTAGATTCTGAATTTGGTTCCGGTGTCTTCATGAAAGATGTAGCTATGGATCGTAGCTTTCATTTGAACTTGGGTTGACTCCAATTGGACATCTACAACTCCAGATATGACTGAAATACTCTACATAGATCATGTTGATTTCTCACCAAAATTCAGCACTGCACTAAAACAAAACGCAATGTAAAATTACGAAAAATTTCTACTTAATCAATGAAATAAAAACATAAAACATTTTCTTAACTCAAAGAACAAAAATCAACAAAATATATCAAATAAATCCTTAATTTAACTAATGATTGAAGATAAATAAGACTAAAACAGTGGGAAAATATGCATATTTTGAAGACTCATCACAACCCCAAACTTAATCTATTGCTTGTCCCCAAGCAATAATTAATTTCAGATTTGGTACAGTTAAAAGAACACTTAAATTCAATGTCTTAAATCAAATCAAACTCAATTCTCAAAGTTCTTGCTACTGCAGAACATTCATCATGCTCTATGGTTGTTTTCAAAAAAACAAGATTTGTACACCTTAGCATTCATTCATCAAATTCAACTCTCTTTTCACACAATCTCACCAAAATTTCTCTCACGTGTTTAAAAGGGTTATGAATTTATCGCTTAAATCCTAGAACATGCATCATGCTACCATAAGCTTGAAAAAATTCTAGTTTGCAATCAAAATGCAGTAAACACATACATTTTTGGATGACTTTTAGGTTGTAATGCAACTTAGGTAAGGGTAGGAAATTTTAGGATAGTAGGTTTTACTACTTGGAGTTAGGCATACATTTCCAACTTATTCTACCATTTTTGTTTTCTTCACCTTTTTATTCTGGAAATTCTCAAACATTGGCAAAAGAACCAAGAAGATATTATTTACCAAAGTATATAGACTGATTTTTTTTTCAATTCTTTTTGTGAGAATCACCACCCCAAACTTAAAATGTTGCTATCCCCATGAACAACCCCAAACTTATAACTTTATCAAGACAATTTTTTTTTCTCTACCTAACTCCAAGTAAGGTGATTTAATTAAATTCAAGTATTTGGGTTGTAATGTGGCTAGTAACCGAAATAAAAAGACAAGGCTCAAAAGGGCTAGCAAAGGGTAAAATTTTCATAGGGTAGTTAGAAAGGCTCAAACGACCAAACAAAATTGCCTCGATGTATGCATAAATTACAAGGGATGCAAGTCAGAATTAGTGCAAGTTCTAGAGGGAAAACACATGTCTGGATAATCACACAACAAAGAATTTAAGTGTTTAGACTCAAAAGCTCACAACTAGGGTAATAAGAGAGAGTATGAACAATCAAAATAATGCCAAACATGCTTTTAAAAAGTTAAAATTGTATTTTTGAAAAATTGATGGCATATTAGCCTTCTACAACCATTTAGTAATCAAGAATGTATGCATTAGGAAGGCTTGTCGACTTGAGCAATAATATAATCTAAGAAATGAAATTTAACTTTCGAAATCCCAAACAGAAACTTTAAGATCAAGTGCAAGTCATTACAACTGTTTCATCATAGTACATATTTAGTGAAAGGAAAAAAAATATAAAGAAAAGAAAATCAAAATAGACTAACATAAAACAAAGAAAACGAGAAAAAGAAAAGAAACAGAACAAACAACAGAAAAAAAAAGGAAAGAAAACTTCTTTCAGTTTAGTAATTCAAGGATTCTCATTTAGATCATCCGCTCCTGTTCCGCTATGGTCGCGAGTATACTGGTGAGGTGCAAATAGATCAACATAAAACATGCCTCCTGATGTCTGTTGAGAAGAAGCGAAGGCTCGATATAGATTGGTCATCCCCAGTTCTATTCTGGCTTGTCCATCTCGCTGATCAATCATCAATCGTTCCATCATAGTTTCCAGTTTGCCACATCTTTCCTCGGTGGAGAGCTGTGATGGATGTGGAGGGTGGTGATGTTGCTCAGTGTTTTCCTCTACTGGTGGGGCATCAGGGTCGTCTACCAGAATCATGGAGTGTTTTTCTATCCACTTAGCAGTGATTGAAGTAGCAGGTTTCACCATTTCCTCACCATGTTTAGGTAACACTCTCACCTACTCACATAGTTTGCTTATCAGAGAAGCATGATGGAAGTAGCCTATTGAAGGATCAAGAGTTGCTGTCCTCCAAAGATCATCAGCTAGTAGTGCACCAACGTTGATTCTGTCGCCTTTTATGATGGAAAGTAGTAAGCATGCTCTATGAAATGTTATATCTGACACATTGGAACATGGTAGTAGCGTGTGATGAACAAAGGTGCTCCATGCTTTTGCAATTGGGTTGAGATCTATTGAACGCAGTTTCCTAACCGAGCCATCCCTATTTCGAAACCAATTTGTGCCTGATCTGCATAAAATGCGTAGGATCTCCTGAGTGTCTACTTTTCTGCTGTGGTCCACCATATCTTGAAAATGGCAGTCCTGATAATTCGGCAGACCAAAAATTGCATTGATGACTTGGGGCGTGAAGGGTACCATTTTCCCCCTCACATAACTCACAAATTGATCGTGTGGAACTGGGTCGTCACACTTCAGATCAAAGGCATTGGAGAAGAATTCCACTGCTAATGACTTGCTTGTTGTGGTGACGAATGTGGTTAGCTTCTCCCATCCTCTTGCCACAATCATCGCTTGGATGTCAACAAATTCATCTGCTTCCAACTGAAAGTTTTTCTCACTCACAAACTTCTTGACTGTAGGGAGTTTGACATGAAACTCTTGTGTTGCCATGGTCTTGAATAAGAATGTATTGTGCGGTTGAGAGGAGGATGTAATTGTGACCTTAGTTCGTTTTGCTTTTTGTTGGGTTGCCATTAGGTCCTGCAAAACAAGTATTCACACCCAGGGTTCAAAATATTCCAAGTTAGATATAATTAATTTAAGCATGGTCCCCCTTGGAAAAATAACAACTTAAATCGCCCTGGGTTTGTCCAACAAAATTCTAAATGATAATAGTGCATATACATTGGATGTCATTTTAACAAACAGTTGGAGTGCAATATATATTTTGTGGTACTTAAGGTGCATAAGTGGTTGTGTCATTTTAACAAACAGTTGGAATGCAGTATATATTTTGTGGTACTTAAGGTGGAAAAGTAAACTCTTAAATGGCCCTGGGTTTATCCAACAAAATTCTAAATGATAATAGTGCATATACATTGGATGTCATTTTAACAAACAGTTGGAGTGCAATATATATTTTGTGGTACTTAAGGTGCAGAAGTGGTTGTGTAATTTTAACAAACAGTTGGAATGCAATATATATTTTGTGGTACTTAAGGTGGAAAAGTGATTGTGTCATTTTAACAAACAGTTGGAGTGCAGTCATAAGATACATGAACAAACCACATACATGCAACATTAACACACATTCAATCTCAGAAAACAAACATGCATGTATGAACAATTTTAAATACTAGCACAAATTCGAATTTAAAGAACCCACATGCATCAATGAACAAGAAAGAGTTGATATTAGAAATTAGGGGAAACTTACTTGAGGATGAAAGAATGTTGGATAGAAGAGGAAAACTTACTTGAGATTGTATGAAGAAAGGAAAACTGACCTTTGATGATAATGGAGGATGGTTTGGAGAGTGATAATGAAGGATGAGAGTTTTTTTGTGAGAATATGGAGGTTTTAAAACCCAACACCGTGAAAAGCGCTTTAGGCGCTCAGGACGCGCTTCAGGCACGCGTTCACAGTGACAATTACTGTGAAAAGCGCTTCAGGTGCTCAGGGCACGCTTCAGGCGCGCGTTCACAGTGAAATACCATGCGAAAAGTGCTTCAAGCGCTGTGGGCGCGCTTCAGGCGCGTGCTTACAGAAGCATCAGTGTGAAATGCGCTTCAAGCGCTCTAGGGGCACCTCACACGCGCATTCTGTCATTTTGAACTGTAAAATCGCTTCTCAACACATCTTTTTGATTCCTTGCTCATACCAAACATCAAGAACTAATAGAACTAGCAATTAGAGACTAAAATTGGAACTAAATGGAGTAAAATGAATCTGAAATGCAATAAATAAATACGGTGCAAAGTGTAAGACCCATAGTTTTAAATTCTAATTTATGTATTTTAGTGTATTTTTGTATTAAACTCTAAGGCTTTTTAGCCAAGTTATTGATATTTTGTGAGTTTAATGCCCAAAAATATCTTTTGATGCCCCGATTAAATTATCCGTCGATAAATAAATTAGATTAAGTACGGTGAATCTTTTGTCGAAAGATAATTTATTTATGTTACGAAGAATTTAATTCTGGGCAGTTTTGTTAAAAATATCTCGGGTTGTTGAAAATTGTATCTGTCAATTGAGATGCGACGAGAGTAGATATTTTTATCAAATGGTTTGAGAGGTTATGAGTGAAATGGTAATTTGATAAATATCTAGATATTTTTAGATATTGGATTGGTTTAATTAAGATTTATATATATATATATATATATATATATATATATATATATATATATGTGTGTGTGTGTGTGTGTGTGTGTGTGTGCTGTGTGAAAAGAATGAAAAGGAAAGGAAAGAAAGTAGAAGAAAGGAAAAACAAAGGAAAAGGAAAAGGAAAGAAAAGGAAAAAGGAAAGAAAATGTTTCCTCTCCCTGTTGCTCGCAAACCCATTTTTGTTCATTATTCTTCTTCATCTTCTTTGCTTCCTTTTGCTTCAAGAAAGGAAACCCAAGGCTTGGTGGGTTAGAAAACAAAGATTTCTCAGCTTCATTCTTCTTGTTTGATTCGAAAATGAAGAAAAATGGTGTTAGGGGTTTCAAAACCGTCAAACACAAACCCTCACATTTCTTCTAGATCTAAGCTTTGTTTCGCGAAGAGATAGAAGGGAAAGCTGCTCACCTCTCCGCTACGGTGCTAGAGAGTCAACTTTGTAAGCGACGACGTGAACGAAGTTTTTACCGGAATAAATCGCGGTAACGTAATCGCTCGTTAAAGCTATCATTAAGGTAAGGGCTCCTTCCAAACTTTTAGCTTGCATTTAGGGACTTATTTGTGGTTGTGTGGAAAATAAATTTGTTGGGTTTGAAGTGTAGATTTGGGAAAAATAAATTTATTGCTTTTATGGGTGAAAGTTTGGAGTTGGGTTTTTTGTGAAATTGATGAGTGTTTTCGTGAAAAAGGAATTTGATTCATCTATGTGTGTTTTGAGGAAATGAAATTTGATGTATTTGAGTGGTGGGTTGTGATGTTTTGTCGTGTTTGACGTGCTCATAATTAAGATTATAAATTTTGAGACGTGTTTGTGTGGATTTTATGGAAAAATGAATTGATGTGATTTGGTGTAAATTGTGGATTGAATTTGAGAATATGTATGAGTATGCTCTGTGTGGAATTTGAAAATCATTAGAGTTAAATGAGTATTAAAAATGGAGAATCTTTTAATTGATGCATTTAGTTAATGATTGTCATGAAAATCGTTATAGTTAAATGAGTATTAAAAATGGGGAATCTTTTAATATCTGTATTTACTTAATGATTGTCGTGGATAGAGTCAGAGTATGCTCATGTGTTTCATTGTACATGACGACCGGATGGGCCACGAGATGATGCCATGTGATTTGTTGGTTCATCTTATCCTTGTGGGGATTGTTGCGTCGTGTAAGGTCTCTGATAGACTACACATTTTTGGTAAATCATGCTAACCTGTGATAGGTGGCACTTGGTAAATAGTACTTCAGCCTGTGATAGGCGGTACATTTACGATTTACGTTTTTAGTAAATCGTGCTGACCCATGATAGGTAGCACCTCATTAATTTAGTACTTCAGCATGTGATAGGGAGCGGGAAATGATCTTTCCAGTAGCGTTGTTCAACCTTCTATAGTCAATACACACTCTCCATCCTGTAACCGTTCGTGTAGGAATTAGCTCGTTCTTTTCATTTGTGATGACGGTCGTTCCACCCTTTTTTGGTACAACTTGGAAGGGACTCACCCAAGGGTTGTCTGAAATGGGGTAAATGAGACTGGCTTCTAGGAGCTTTACCACTTCTTTCCTAATCACTTCTTTCATTTCCGGATTCAATCTCCTTTGGGGTTGTACTACCGGTTTGTGATTGTCTCCATTAGGATTTTGTGCATACAAAAAGTCGGACTGATTCCCTTCAAGTCCTCAATGGACCAACCGACAGCACCCTTATGCTTCCGCAGAATTCTCAACAACTTTACTTCTTGTAACTCACTCAAGCTTGCACTAATTATGAATGGATTCTTATCTTCTTCACCTAGGAATACATATTTCAAATGAAGAGGCAACTGCTTGAGTTCAATCAGTGGTGTCTTTTTCTCTGAGGGCTTATCTTCATTCCCTTTCAACTCCTCCCATCTTGTAGGAAAACGGGGGGAGTAGGATGGTGATGCTTCCAACATAGCCAAAACCTCTTTCATCTTTGGATCTTCACTTTCTTTAACAACATCTTGGGTAGGCATAACACTCTTTCTAACAGCAAACTGGGTGTTTGATGCTCTATTTCTTCGTTGACTATTTCATCTAAGATCTCGATTCGATCGCACCCTTCTCTTTCTTTTGAGTGTTCCATGGCTTTCAGAATGTTAAAAGTGACTGTTTCCTCGTTTACTTTTAAGTTAAGGTGCCATCTGCTACATCAATCATAGCTCGCCCTGTTGCTAAGAATGGTCTCCCCAAAATCAAAGGAATGTCATTGTCTTCCTCCATGTCTAGTACCACGAAATCCACTGGAAAAATTAACTTGTCCACTTTAACCAACACATCTTCCACTACTCCATAGGGGTGTTTCATTGAGCTGTGTGTCTTTGACTTTTCCAATGCCCAATTTTTTGTATATGGAAAAGGGCATAAGACTCACACTAGCCCCAAGATCACACAACGCCTTCCCAAAATTTCTATTTCCAATGGCGCATGGGATTGAGAAGCTTCCAGGATCCTTGAGTTTCAGCGGCAGTTTTCTCTGTAGTATAACACTACATTCTTCGGTAAGCATCACTGTTTCACCGCCGATTTTTCTTTTCTTCGATAGGATCTCCTTCATGAACTTGGCATATGTTGGCATCTGTTCTAGTGCCTCTGCAAAAGGAATGTTAATCTGTAATTTTTTAAAAACATAAGGAACTTACCGAATTGTTTTTCTGTTTCTTCCTTTTTTAATCTTTGAGGAAACGAAAGTCGAATTTCTGGTTTTGGCAGTGATTCCCCTTTTTGTACCACAGGTTCGTCCTCTTTTTCAAGAGTGATGTGCTCCTCTACTAAGGTCGGTGTGACTGTTTCCTCTAAGTGGGTTGAAATTGAAGTACTTACACTTTGTTTGGCTTTAAGCGGTACTTGTTCACTTACCTTGCCATTCCTTGTTGTCACGACATTGACATTATTTCGCGGATTCGGAACCGTGTCACTAGGCAAATTTCCAGTCGTTCTTTGTGCCATTTGTTGAGCAAGTTGACCCACTTGAGTTTCCAGATTCTTTATGGACGCATAGTGATTTTTCTAGATGGCTCTTGACTTTTCAGTGAAAGAACTTGTGGTTGTCACTAATTTCTCCATAGCACTCTCCCAAGCAGCCTTTCTAGGTGGGAATTGGTTTGTTTGAGCTCCTTGTTGACCCTAAGAACCACCTTGCTGATCTCTCCAAGAAAAATTTGGATGATTTCTCCAACCAGGGTTGTACGTACTAGAGTAGGGTTATTCTGCCTCCCGTTATTACTAACAAAATTCACCTGTTCTAGTTCTTCTAACTCATTGTCATCCAAAGTTTCACAAGCTCCAGTTTTATGTGCTCCTCCACAAAGGTTACAGCTAGTCTGCTTTAGTAATTTGATAGGAGCAACTTGGGGTTGTATATTTAGAGTTGCTATCCCCTTCTTTATCTCAGTGGCGATAACCTCTTCTATCTATTTTGAGAATAACCTGCCTGGGGCCAATCCATCCATAACATTCAACTCCAATACACCACTTGTTGATCCACCACCTCTGTCATACAACATCATTTGTTCATTTCATGCCATGATCTCAATAATCTTTCGTGCTTCTGTTGCTGTCTTGTAATTGAAAGAACCACCTACTGTGGCATCCAACATAATTTTAGTGCTCGGCTCAAACCATTGCAGAATATTTGCATTTGGGCAGTGTCGTCATAAGCATGATTAGGACATCCTGCTAGTAAGTTTCTAAATCTCCTGTAAGTGTCACAGAGAGATTTTCCCTCTTTCTGTTTGTAGCTAGAAATATCTGTTCCAAGAACTTATCTTCAAGATCATCCCATGGGGTGATGCTGTCGGCAGGAAAGGAATTAAGCCACTCCTTAGCATCTTCTGTCAATGAAAATGGAAACAGTTTCATTCTCTTGCCTTCCTCAGACAAACCATCCACCTTCACTGTTTCACATAATTCAAAGAAATTTGTGAGATGTCTATTGGCATCTTCGTTATGTCTACCGGCAAAATGAATCCCCTTCAACTCTCGATATAGAGTGGGACTTAATTCAAACTTGTTGACTGTAACCGATAAGTGTGCATTTAACAGGACCAAATATGAAATTAATTGTTGCTTGGGGACAAGCAATAGATTAAGTTTGGGGTTGTGATGACTCTTCATCATAATGCATATTTTCCCACTGTTTTAGTCTTATTTATCCTCAATCATCAGTTAAATTAGGATTTATTTAATACAATTTGTTGATTTTTGTTCTTTGAGTTAATAAAATGTTTTTGTTTTTATTTTCGTTGATTAAGTAGGAATTTGTCGTAATTTTAACATTGCGTTTTGTTTTTAGTGCAGTGCTGAATTTTGGTGAAAAATCAACATGACATATGTGGAGTATTTCAGCCATATCTGGAGTTCTAGATGTCCAATTTAGTGTCATTCCAAGTGCTAATGAAAGATACGATCCATATCTACAACTTTCAATGAAGACACCGGGACCAAATTCAGAAGCAAAACATGAGAAAATGCAAAATACATCAGACAGCAGCTGAAATGCGCCTGGAGCGCGTCCTGAGCGCTTGGAGCGCATTTCTCAGCATCAGAGCTCTGCCAACGCGCGCTTGGAGCGCGTTTTTTCCGCGCCTGGGGCGCGCGACGCGCACCAGAATCATAAAAACGCAGATTTTTTACTGTTTTAGGGAATCTTTTGACTCTGGGGAACTTGGGAGACTTGGGCCCTAGCATAGAAAACCAAAGACGGCCGTTTCTAACACGATTGAAGCAGTTTTATCAAGAATCATCCATGAATCATTCTTGTAATTCTTCTTTAATCCTTATCTTTTGTATCTCTGTCATGAGTAACTAAACCCTTTTTGTTAGGGATGAGTTGTAACCTGATGAAACCCTTATTTTCTGATTTGATTTCTAGTTATCGATGAATGTTTATTGAATTGTTTCTTCTCATCTCTGTGCTTAATGCTTTTTATTGGCTTTGATCACATTAAAATGTTCTACGATTGTATTTTGAAACGGAAGTGGACTTTACGAATGCTCTGAGATGAGAAATCATGAATTTGTAGTCTAGGGATAGATGCAGGTCATGAAACAATTTAAATTAGTTGCAAAGCAATAGTTTATAAGAGAAATTTCTATACGGTAATGCTTAATTCTAGATCTTAAATTCCACTAAGGAATTAGGGGTTACTTGGAATTAAAGGTTCTGTCACTAAGAACATAGGCAAGAATATAAAAGAGAATTCGGTAATCATCCATATAGGAATTCAGTAACTAGGATCAAATTACGACACCAAGGTGATTCGAAGTGACACTCATCCTGACATTTTTCCGTCAATTTATAAAAGATCAATTTAACTACTGCGTCAATTTTTAATTATTATTTCAATCAACTTGGAATCTTTTTTGTTCAATTCTAGTAGTCAAATATAATTTCAATAGTTAAAACGCAATCCTTGAGTTCGACACTCGGTACTACCGTTTTATTATTACTTGCAACGATCAGTACACTTGCTGAAACGCAATCATTGTGCTAAGCACATGATGAAGCATCACAGAGCAAGCTGGTGCTGCCCTATCCACAATTAATCACCAAAGATTCTGAGACATTTTAAGGTGTCATTTGTCAATGAATAATCTTCCAAGACAACCCTTATTTTTGGAGAATCAATTGTCAATCAGATGCAATTGAACAAGGTGCATGGTATTTGGATAAGACCACTACGAATGTTGAACCCGTACAACCTAATCCTCAACAGCTGCTGAACCAGTGGCAGCTCCTCCTGAGTACTTCACAACTGCTGGAATTTATGAAGTTTCAAATGGCTCAAAAACGCCAAAATGCAAGAGTCACCAAGCAAGAATGGAAGCCTGCCTGACGACTCTCCAGGCATCTCTGAATTCAGTTGTTCAGGATTGTTGCCACAACACAAGCACATTAGGCATTAAGCCCATCTTTTGAAGATATTGCAGATATCGGCCTGTCAAGCAACAGAGGAACATCAATCCCACTCCCCTAGATCGTTCTGCAACTCACGTTGAGAGACACCTGCTGAGGTAATACAGTGGGTCTTCTAACCTCTCCCCTAGATAATAGTGAGACCAGCTCAGTTTAGAGATTAGGTTTTTAGGCTCTTTGTTTGTGTTGTATGACTTGTTATTGTTGTATACTTTTCTTCTAATATATAATGCATTAACACATTTATTCAATTACTCTCTGATATCAAGTGCCATAATCTGTTTAATCTGCTTATTTGTTGCTCTGATACACTATTTTTCTAACATCATTATCATCCCCCAGTGCTTATGTTTACTAACATAGGGGGAGGAACTCTCTTCTTTTAATGTTTTTTTTGCATTAACTGACAAAGGGGGAGAGAAATTATAACTTGTATTTTACACTGCTTATACTGCTGCATATTTGATACTCTGATGACTAATGACTTATTAAAATGACTCTGATATTGTTAAATAGCATGTGTACTTATGCTCTGATATTCTGATATTATGATCTGATAATGGTACCTATGATGCTATGAAAATATATCATGTTGTTAATTATTATATCTTGAAATGCTCA
Source organism: Cicer reticulatum (assembly GCA_002896235.1). Lineage (NCBI taxonomy): Eukaryota > Viridiplantae > Streptophyta > Magnoliopsida > Fabales > Fabaceae > Cicer > Cicer reticulatum. The sequence continues at coordinate 8,416 of PGWS01027951.1, read as the reverse complement.
CTCAAGTTAAAATTGTATAATGCTTGTCACTTATGCAAAAAAGGGAGATTGTTGGACTTTAGTCCTCTTAATCCTAATTTGACATAATTAACAAAGATACAATGTTCATACATCATATGATAAATCTAACATTTTAACTGAGTAAGATTTCAGGAACAACAACTCAAACCCTACATACTTGAGACAACGCTTGGAACTCAAGAAATCAACAAAATGAAAATCTACTGAGCAATCGATTAGGCAATCGATTTCGTAAAAGGGTTGTCAGGAAACATACCAGTTGTGATTACACAGTTCGATTAGGCAATCGACTGGCACAATCAGTAATAAAAATTGTGCAAGTCAGAGGCAACCCGATTTGTATGCTAATCGATGTGGCACACATCGACTGTGCAAATCAAAAGACAACAACTGATTCAATAAAATCGATTTGAGTAACGATTGGGCAAGTCACAGCGGCGCAATCCATTTAACTAGGCCTAATCGATTGACAAATCGATGTCGTTAAATAAAATTTCACAAGTACATGGCCTGTGACATACACAATCGATTGGATCAATCCATTGTGAAAAATTCAATCATGACAGTTTGGTATCAATCGATTAGGAATCGATTGAGCTAAACCAATTGGTAAAGCCTTTTCAGAAACAGCTACCAAATCGATGGCACTCCGATTTACTGAAATAACTAAGTTCCTGTTAAACCAAATCGATGGCAATCGGTTGAACAAAATTTGAAATCACAGGGAACCCTTTGTATGTGCCAAATTGATTATGTGTATTATTGAATCGATTATGTGGAATTAATGAATCGACTATGAATTGATTGTTTTGTTTCGTTGTTAAAACAAACACCTGACATCGATTATGCAATCGATTCATATATTATCTACACATAATTTTCTGAAAAGTGTATGAAAGAATCGATTAGGAAATCGATTAGTTTATATATTTTCAAGATTCCAAAAAAAACAAGACTTTGCGATAATCGATTGGAAAATCGATTAAGCCCGTTTTATCACATCAATGAATCGATTGAGAAATCGATTTAGATGTTGTTTTTTCAGAAACTATATATAAAGAGTTTTCAATCATTTCTCTAAGAACACTTAACAACTCTTAAGAACTTTTTGATAACATTCTGATATTGCTTTTTCAGATCAAGACCAAAAGATTATTCATAATCAATAAGAGAGCTGAAAAATAATTCTTGAGAGAAAAAGAGAATGATCTCACAAACACTCAAATGGATAACCGGATTCTTGTGTGAGATACATTGATAAAGATTGAAGACAAACTCTGTACTTCTTTTATATCTTTCTGTAACAAAGTTTTGTAAAGAAACAACTGTGCAAAATCCAGTGGTGAAACTGGTAGTTATCTTCTTTGGTGAGAGGCCTCATCAAGAAGAAACTTAATGTGATCTTGGAAGAGTTTGGAGATAAACTCTGGGATACAGTGGCTGCTAGATAGAATAGAGAGAGAGAGTTTTAAGATTGATAGGCCGAGAGCGCTGGAACATCTGTAAAACACTCTAGAAGATTCTATTGAAATAAAGGCCGAAATCGTTTAATTTCGGGACTTGACGTAGGTCGTCAGATTGACGACTGAACCAGTATAAAATCGCGGTGCACTACTCTCTAACTCTTACTCTTTATTTCCATCTTACATTGTATGATTGTATGCTTGATCTGGATTGTATGCTAGACGTATTCTGTTTTCAATAGTGTTTTAATTTGTTAAAGATTGTCATATTCTGTAATAACGAGGTCATAATAATCAACAAGAAGTGGAGAAGATCTTCGAAATGATTAACTGTCAGGCAGAAGTGAATGTCAACTATGCCACTTATATGCTACTAGGGGATGCTGAGTACTGGTGGAGGAGTGCAAGATTGTTGATGAGATCAGCTCACGAGGAGGTGAACTGGGAATCATTCAAAAGAGTTTTTAGACAAATACTTCTGATGAGCACCAGGACTAAGCTGGGTGATGATTTCCTGAAACTGCATCAGGGAACATGACCGTGGTGAATATGCTGCTAAGTTTGAATCACTATCGAGACACTTCAGGTTTTTCCGTGAAGAGATTGATGAACCATTCATGTGTCATTGTTTCCCAAGACGGACTAAAGTATGAGATTCAAGACTGGTCTTGCCCTTGGGAATTCAACGTTTCCAAGTTCTGGTGGAAAGTGTAGGGAAGTTGAGGATTGAAGAATAAGAGGGCTAGCCGAGAGGGATTTTAGTGCAGGAGGGCCTAGTCGGGTGAATTATCAGAACAAGGAAAAGCAAGTTGCTAAACCTTATAATCGACCACAGAATAACAACGGTGGGCAGAACGCCCAGGGAACCAGAATTTCGGAAGACAATTGGGACAAGTGTTACGATGTTTCCGATGTGGAGAAGAGGGACATTATGTTGATGCTTGTACCTTTAACAGTCCTACTTGCTACAATTGCCATAAACCAGGACACTTTGCAAAGAATTGAGAGGCTCCGAAAGTGGAACCGATAGTGAATGTAGCTAGGACTACTCGTCCTATCGCTAGAGGACGCGTATATTGCGTGAGTGCTGAAGCTTGAAATCCATCTGGCAATCTGATTCAACGTGACTGTGAGATTGCAGGTAACACTCTAACTGCACTTTTTGATTCGGGGGGGCAACCCATTCCTTCATTGCTATGGATTGTGTGAATTGTTTGAAGTTATCTGTGTCGCCTCTACCTTTTGATTTGGTTGTTTCTACACTTGCTAAGACTTTGACAGTAAATTCTGCATGTTTACATTGTCAAGTAACTATACAAAATAGAGATTTCTTGATTAATTTGATTTGTTTACCTCTACCATCACTCGAGGTCATTCTCGGTATGGATTGGATGTCGTATCATTACGTGATCTTAGATTGTGCTCGTAAATTGGTTCTTTTCCCCGAACCAAGAGTTGTTAAGTATCTAGCCGCCACAGATCCGAGTGTCGCTAAGAGAAGGACTCGTAGTTTTTGTCTCTGGTAATGTGGAGGCAAAGATAAATGTGAACATTAGAAGATGTGATGCTTGTCAATGAGTACGGGACGTATTTCCAATAGAAATTCCAAGATTGCCACCGGTAAGAGAAGTGGAATTTTTCATTGATTTGCACCTAGGAACGGGACCTATTTCAATGGCACCGTATCGAATGTCGCCATTGTAATTAAATGAGCTCAAAAGCCAAATTGAAGACTTGTTGGAGAAGAAATTTATTAGGCCAAGCGTCTCGCCATGGGGAGCCCCAATTTTGCTAGTTAAGAAGAAGGACGGAAGCTCGCACTTATGTGTGGATTATAGACAGCTTAATAAGGCAACTATTAAGAATCGTTATCCTTTGCACGCATCGATGATTTAATGGATCAATTGAGAGGGGTCGCGATATTTCGAAGATTGACTTGAAGTCGGGTTACCATCAGATCGAGTAAGGGAAAGGGATATTCAGAAAACTGCTTTCAGAACCGTTACGGACATTATGAATATCTTGTTATGCCGTTTGAGTTACCAATGCACCAGCATTTTCATGGACTAGCATGAACAGAATCTTTAATTCATTCCTTGATAAATTTGTTGTGGTGTTATTGATGATATATTGATTTATTCAAGAGACTGAAGAAGAGCATGGAGAACATTTACGTCAAGTTCTTGAGATTTTACGCGAGAAGCGATTGTATGCCAATCGTCGAAGTGTGAGTTTTGGCTAGAGAAAGTGAATTTCTTAGGACTGTGGATAACCAAGGAAGGAATCGTTGTAGATCCGGATAAGATTGAGGCGGTTCTTGCTTGGAACAGCCTCAGACTGTCACTGACATCGAGTTTTGTAGGACTGGCAGGGTACTACAGGAGATTTATTGAAGTTTCGCTAAGATTGTGGCTCTACTGACACAATTACTAGAAAAAATCAACCGTTCGCATGGACGGAGAAGTGTGAGGAAAATTTTCAGTTACTAAAGATTAAAATTGATTCCTCACCAGTATTGTGCTACCGCAATCAGATGAACCCTATGAAGTTTATTGTGATGCATCTCACCAAGGGTTGGGATGTGTTCTGATGCAACACAAGAAAGTTGTGGCTTATGCCTCAAGACAATTGAAGATTCAGGAGAGAAACTATCCTACTAATGATTTGGATCTTGCCGCGGTTGTTTTTGCATTGAAGATCTGGATGCACTATTTATATGGGTGCACGTTCACCGTGTTCAGTGACCATAAAAGTTTGAAATATTTGTTTGATCAGAAGGAGTTGAACATGCGCCAGAGACGATGGATGGAGACTCTCAAGGATTTTGATTTCACACTGCAGTACCACCCTGGGAAGACCAATGTAGTGGCTGATGCGTTGAGTAGAAGAAGTGTATCGGTGTCTTCAACAATTATGGCCAGACAACAAGAGTTTTGGGAAGCTTTTAGAGACCTACACTTGAACGTAGAGTTTGCACCGGGAATTTTGAGATTCAGAATGATTAAGATTTTGAGTGGACTACTTGAAGACATTGCAAATTCTCAAGATGACGTCTTAATACGAGAGAAGAGGAACCTAATAGTGCAAGGGAAGACAACTAAGTTCAAGATTGGATCAGATAATAATTTGCGATGTAATGGTAGGATTGTGTACCAGAAATTACAGATATGAGGAAAAACAATTTTAGAAGAGGCTCATAAGAGTAAGTTGAGTATTCATCCTGGAGCAGCAAAGATGTATCAGGATTTGAGGCAGAATTATTGGTGGCCAGGAATGAAGAAACATGTAGCGGAGTATGTATCAACTTGTCTAACTTGCCAGAAAGCAAAGGTGGAACATCAGCGACCTGCTGGGATATTGCAACCTTTGGATATACCTGAATGGAAGTGGGACAGCATTTCCATGGATTTTATAACTGGATTGCCTAAAACAAGGAGAAAGAATGACTTTATATGGGTGATATGGTGGATCGACTGGCTAAATCCGCTCACTTTTTTGCCAGTAAGACCACTATAAGGTAGATCAGCTAACAGAGATCTACATTGCTGAAATTGGTGAGGTTACACGGGGTACCATCGAGTATTGTATCGACGGTGATCCGAAGTTTATCATCAATTTTTGGGGAGCATTGCACGAAGCGTTGGGAACGAAACTATGATGAGTTCAGCTTACCATCCACAAACGGACGAACAGACTGAAGGACGAATCAGTCCTTTGGAAGATCTGTTGAGAGCATGTGTAGATGATAGGGGAGTTTGGAATGATGTACTCCGTTATTGAGTTCACACCTACAACATAGTTCCACGCAATTTATTGGAATGGCAACAATATGAGGCTTTATATGGGCGCAAGTGTCAAACGCCCTTGTGTTGGTATAAGGACGGTGAAAGTATGATTGTCGGACCGGAGATGGTGCACAGACTACATCTAAGGTAAGGAAAATCAAGGAGAAAATGAAGACTTCACAGGATCGTCAAAAGAGTTACGCGGACAAGCGTCGCAGACTTTTAGAATTCGAACAGGGTGAACATGTATTCTGAGAGTCACACCTATACTGGAGTAGGTAGAGCCTTGATTCGAAGAAGTTGACTCCGAAATTCATTTAGACATTATCAGATTTCTGCACGAATTGGGCCTGTAGTTATCGGATTGCATTGCCTCCGATACTGTCCAATATTCGTGACGTGTTCATGTGTCACAGTTGAGAAAATATCTTGCAGATCCATCTCATGTGATCGAACACCAGACAGAATCCACTGAAGGATAACACAATCAATTCGAAGTCCCCAACCTGTGAGAATGATGAACAGGAAGATTAAGCGACTGAGGACTGCAAGGATGTTTCATTGTCAAAGTAGTTTTGAAACCCAATTACTGGAGATGCGACTTGGAACTGGAGAGCAAGATGAGAGAACAACACCCAGAGTTATTTATCGACGCATAGTTTCGAGGACGAAACTAATTTTAGGGGGGTAGTAATGTAAGATCCATAATTTTAAAGTATACTTTATGTATTTTAGTGTATTTTTGGTATTGAACTCGGAGACTTTTTAGCCAAAGTTATTAATATTTTGGAGTTTACATGACCAAAAAGATATTTTGATACCGATTAGAATTACTCGTCGATGAATAAATTAAATTAACTGCGGTGAATCTTTTACGAAAATTTAATGCGTTATGGGTGAAATGGAATTTAACAAATATCTAAGTATTTTGAGATAATTGTTAATTATAATTAATATATATAAACATATATTTATATGTTTGTGTGGAGGAAAAAGAAAGAAAATAGAAAAGAAAGGAAATGAAGAAAGGAAAGAAATAGAAAGAAAGGAAAAAGGAAGAAATGAAAACTGAAAGAAAACAAACATTTCCTTCTTCTTCCTCTGCCTGCGTAACTCCATCTCCATCTTTCTTCTTCGATTGATTTTTCTTTTTCGTTTCTTTAAGTTCGAGATTGAAACCCAAGGCTAGTGGGTGAAAAGATCAAGTTCCCAACTCCTCCTTCTTCCCGGATTCAAAAACGGAGTTATGGATTTCAAAACCGTCAAACACAAACCTCCCCTTCATCTAGATCCAAGCTTCGTTTTCACGAAGAGATAGAAGGCAAAGTTTGCTCACTAGCACGCTACGGTGAGGGAACCAACTTTGAAGTGCGTCGAGCTTGAATTTTACCATTTTTACTCGCGTACCCTAATCGAACGCAAAAGCTACGTTAAGGTAAGGGCTCCTTCCAAACTTTTAGTTTGCATTTAGGGACTTATCTGATTATTGTGTGGAAAGGAATTTGTAGGGTTGAAATGCTGATTTTGGAAAATGAATCTAAGCTTTATGGGTAAAAATCTCTAGAGTTAGGTTTTGGTTTTATTGATTAATGTTCGTGGAAATGAATTTAAACTCATTTATGTATGATTTTGAGTAAATTTGAACTTGTTGTGTTGAGTGGTGGATTGTGTTTGATTTGTGTTCTGTACACCCCGTTTTTCTAAGCGAGGGTATATTTTTTTTTTCCAAAAGTAATTAGAAACGAACAAAGAATTAGATCAGGAAATGCCTTTGGATAAATAATGGAGTCTATATAATTTTACAAGCAGCGGAAAAGTTTCTCCAATTATAAAATCCAAAACATTTACACAACATCAAATGTTACATGGAACTCATTCGAATAAGAAGTCAAACTGACAAGTATTAGTATAATACAGTTTTCCAAACTAAAAATACTCCAATCCAAAGAAGGACACCTAGTTCCGTATACCTCATCCTAATATGATCTCCTACCAAAAGCTATACACCTGAGTATCTCCACGCGCCCGTGAGATCCTCCTAACGTAATCTGCAGTCACGCGTTTCCCATCTCCATTCCCGTCCGTAGGTACGAACCGGTTGACCGTCCTGACTCTCATCTGAGGGCAAAGCCAGATTTCCACATAATTGTAAAGGGTCACCAGCAAAAAAATACAGTTAACACATAGCAATTAAGTTTTTAAATGCTCAAAACAACTTTTCAACTAAGCATTGCACCTTAACAGATTTTCAATATGCGAAAGGTTCATACAATACATTGCCAATAAAATGAAGTAAAATGAGTTCTCGATCTCCTAATTAACACATAACAAAAACAAGACATGGGATAGATTCATGAGCAATTATCCATACAACTAAAACCTGAGGATTTTCACTTGAACAATCATTGGAAATCGATTGGCGTGAAGGTTTTTAATGAAAACAGAAGCCTGGGCTGAATCAATCGATTTGCAATCATTGAGTGGGTACTGAGCCCCCCAGATTTTAAGCCAATCGATTTCCAAATCGGATTGGTCGAATATGGATGATCCCTGACTTAGGCCCAATCGATTGGGCAATCGATTCGTAAAAATGATTTTCGAAAACTGATACAAAAATCGATGGCTAATCGATTTGTCCATTTGCCAAGTCCCTGACTGCTCCATCCAATCGATTGGGAAATCGATTTCCCTGATCATTTTTCCAAAAATTCATGAATTCAACTCAAGTCATTCCTAATCAAATTCATATCTTAACCCTTAGCAAGTACTACGCGATACCACGGCAATTTGGGATCTCGATAACCATCATACTTACACACACATAGTCAACTACATAACACTTAGCATTTTCAACGCAATTTTTTTTATTTTTTTTTGTTTTTTTTTTTTTTTGTTTTTTTTTTTTTTTTTTTTTTTTTTCCACGATAATTCAAAATTCAAATCAATACGACTCGCGTGCCAAGCACTCTAATGCAATGCGTATATGCCAAAATGAATGGACTCGGAATTCCAAACCAAAACCCTCCTCGAAGGGCCGTAAATCATAATTGTACCGCCTATCGCAGGCCAAAGTACCAATTACCGAGGTGCCACCTATCACGGGTCAGCACGATTTACTAAAATGCGTAAATCATAAACGTACCACCT
>PGWS01027949.1:0-13077 GCA_002896235.1 Cicer reticulatum | reverse complement strand
ACCAAGAGCTTGGTATAAAATATTAAGTTATTTTTTAACTAAAAATGGATTTTCTAGAGGAAAAATTGACACTACATTATTCAAGAAAACTGAGAAAAATGATTTACTTATTATTCAAGTATATGTTGATGATATCATCTTTGCATCAACAAATGAAAAAATGTGTGAAAGATTTTCAAAACTCATGCAAAGTGAATTTGAAATGAGCATGATGGGAGAGTTAAAGTATTTTTTTGGTTTGCAAATTAAACAATATGAAAATGATATTTTTATTTGTCAAGAAAAATACATTAAAGATTTGTTAATTAAGTACAAAATGAATGAATGAAAAATTATGTCTACTCCTATGCATCCATCCTTTTCATTAGACAAAGATGAAAATGAAAAATCTGTTTCAAAAAAGGAAGAATGATTGGTTCTTTGCTTTATATAACTGCCAGTAGGTCTGATATCGTATTCGTAGTAGGATTATGTGCTAGATTTCAATCAGCACCAAAGGAATCTTATTTAACTGCAGTAAAAAGAATTTTTAGATATCTTGTTGGAACTACTGATTTTGGCCTTTGGTATAGAAAGGCTTCTCATTGATGCTTATAGCATATTGCGAGGCTGATTACGCTAGGATAATTGAAAGAGAAAGAGCACTCAGTGGAGATGTCAGTTTCTTAGGGGCAAGCTTTGATATGTTGGTCTTTGTTAGAAAAACAAAATACATAGCTTTATCAACATCGAAGTTGAAATATGTCTCAGCAGCAAATTGTTGCTCACAAGTTATTTCGATTAATAATCAACTTGAAGACTCTCTGTAGTTACTCAAGCATTTCAATTTTACCTGTGTATTAATATTAGTGCAATCATTTATATCTAAAAATCCATATTCGGCATTCTAAGAATCAAGATACATATTGAAATAAAACATCATTTTATTTGTGATCATGTTAACAAGAATATATATGAATTATCTGTGTTGATAACTCAAAATCAACTTGCTGACGATTTACAAAGCTCTAGTGAGGATAGGTTTCAATTTGATCAAAGAAAACTGAAAAATTGTGAAAAACCTAGAAAAAATTTTAACTGAAAATCTGTTTGGTTCAGTTTTTTTGAACTGAAAAATAATTCGGTTCAGTTTTTTTGAACTGAAAACCAGTTAAGTTCGATCATAGTCTTTAAAAATCAATCCGGTTAATAAAATATTTTTGAAAAAACAATTTAGTTCTCAATTTTTATAAGTCAATTCAATTCAAAAACAGTTCAGTTCAATTGAGTTCTGCAATTTAATCTAGTTTTTGGTTTTTTTAACACACATGACATGTAGGGATGACAATGATAGGGTTTGGGTAGGGTACTATAGTACCCGTCTCCATACCCGCGATTTAAAAAAATACCCATACCCGTACCCGTACCCTCTTGGGTATCAACTTTAATATCCGTACCCTTACCCTCTGGGTACCTAAGTGCCCGTACCCATAACCATTACCTACGCTTTAACTAAAAAAATCGATAAATAAATTATATTTTTGTGATTAAATTTAAAAATTATTCAAATATCTTAAATCCAATCATAAAATATTATAAACCAATTTAACATTTCAAATGAACACTCGTTACAATACATATTTAGATATTCATAATAATATTTTATGAAGTTGCAAGTAATACGACAATATTATTTGAGATAATTGATACAAAGTTGTAAGTATAATTATAAAGTCACGATTAATAAGACATAATTATTAGTTATAAAATCACAATTATTTATCTATTTATCATAATCAAATTCTTAAAAATTTTGCAAACGTTTATCTTTCAATTATAAATATTGTAGCAGTCCAATAATATGATGTTAAAACGTAAAAGAAAATAATTAATTAAACTAACACTAATATAATAATAATATTATATTTATATAAGTGCAGATCTGTGGGTACTTTCGTACCCGCACTTATACCCGCTTAATTTTGCAGGTAATTACCTGTCTCCATGCTCATATCCATTATGCATGCTTTTTTTGCGGGTACCCACTGAGTTTAAGTCTAATTGTCATCCTTAATGACATGCATAATGCTATATAACTGTCATGGCTGGAAATTTGAATCACATTGCTCAGTTGCACACATTAGAGAATGATGATGATGTAAATATATTGTAGTAATATCATATATCATTGGTGAAAGAAAATTGGAAGCATATTAAAAATATTTCACTGTAATTTCAAACATGTTGTAAGTGACACTTTTTTTGTTGTTGTCACCTGAGACTATTTTATTCACACAAATATATTAATAATATGTGAATTCTAATTTTTAATATTGTATGTACCAAAAAAAATTATGAATATTGTGCAGCTTTTTATATATTATCAATTATTATACTATTTAAAGTTATTTAATTAAAAACGTTTGACTTTGATCACAACTTTATCAAACCTTTGAACCTTTGAATTGAGATGTGACTTGTTCATAGCACGCGTCTGATTTTGACTACTTTACCTATTTTAGTTTAGCTCTTATATTTGAACAATTTTAATTTTTATACTTTCATTCAAAATCCTATTTTTGGGACCTCTCTTTCTATTTTTGTGATAGTGTTAAATTGGCGTCTGAGCATCCACGAAACATTTTCCATTTTAAATTCAGCAAAAAATGATTACAATCAATGTAGTTCATATTTTTTAAGCAACACGAAATAAAGATGAAAGCTAAGAAACCTAGACTGCCATGAATTATTGTGGCCTATGTAATGAGTTATTAAAACCCAAACGAAGTTAGAAGTCGAGTTCAATTCGACTTATATTGAGTTAAGTCTAAGAGAGTGAACTTGAATTCCAAGTTATGAGGCTTAGTCAAACTGGATGAGAGCGGAGAAAATAAGAAGAGATCACAACTCCCACTCTGAGATAGTGAAAAAGTTACATAGAAAATCAAGAAAACCACATAGGGAGCTCGTCTATGTAAGGAGGAGGAAACAAACACAAAATTATAATGTATATAATTCATTCTGCAAATACTCACTTAAATACTCTGAGGACTTGATCACGATAAACTTCCAACAAGTCCTCAAACTTTTTATCTAAAACAAAATCTAACGTAGGAAAACTTTCTCTCGATAAGCATTAGATATTAAGAGATGAATAGAAGGTAGAGGATTGGGTGACTCAAAGAACCCAAAAAACTCAACTATAACCTAGATTTTCTAGATTATTACCACATAGATATGTCTTTTGATAAACATGAGACACTTTACAATTTCAATCTACATGATCCCACATATATAGCCAAGGCATCTAGAAGAAGACTTAAGATAAATATTATGAGACTTTTAAGAAATCATCATCTTAACAACAGTGATATAATTCATCTCTATAAAAAAAAAATCAATTTTTAACCTTGAAAAAAAAATCGAGGCAATTTAGTCCCTGTTTGAGCCACTATAATAAATAAAAGGAATAATTAGATCCTTGATAATAGTTAAAAATGGACAATTTGATCTCTACAACACTAAAGTCTAAATAATTTATTGTTTAGAATTCAAGCAAATCATTAAATGAAAAAGATTATCCAATTAAATATCAACAACACTTGACAATTCTAAAACGTATCCATAATGTTCACAATAATAAACACACATAAACATAGAAGAGAGGAAAAAGAAGAGAAAGAACCCCACTAGGGTTTCATAAACAAAATGAACAAAAGCCATGGTAATAGAATTACAATAAGTATATATATATATATAAGATAAAAGTTTAAAATACCCTTACTACTAATATATATTATTATCAATGTTTTTGGTGAGATCATGAAAGACCGAGTTATGAGCAGTTTGAATAACACTTTTGTTATCGCAATGCATCAAAGTTGGCTGAGAAAAAGAGATACCCACATCAGACAAAAGCCAACACAACCAAATTATTTCAGCAGTAGTGGATGTCATAACACGATACTCAGCTTCTGTAGAATAGCGAGATACAATGTCTTGTTTCTTACTATTCCTCTAAGAAATAAGAGAGTCTCCAAAAAAGATACAAAATCTTGTGGTGGACTTACGATCTGTGGTGTAATCAGCCCAATCAGCTTCATATAAGCATGTAACTCCAATGAAACGAGATGGAAGAGAAGACTCTAAAATTGAGGTTCTCGAAGATAACGATTACTACGAGAACAACTGTCCAATGTACTGTAAGTGGAGAGACAACAAACGACTATAACATGAACATCATAAGCATATCAGATCGGTAATTGTAATATACACCAGCTCTTCAACCAAGATACGGATACAAATATGGGATTTGTAAATGGAATTCAATCTGAGGGATCATATCTTACATTCAACTCAAGAGGAGTATCTTCTGCTTAGTATTAGAAAACGATTCTGTTCAAGATATGCAATGTACTTCAGTGGGAGAAATAAGGTAGCCTTTAGGGGTAGACAACTTCCGATCGCCCAGAATAGCAAATAGTTCCCAAGTCATTTATTCAAATTGTTTGGCTATGGTGTTAAATTTCACTCATTGATTCCATAACATCATCACCTGTTTAATAAATATTACTCGATCACATACAAAGAAAGTACAGGGGCGACAATAGGTGACGGACCTTATAAACAATGCAAAATCATGTTCATTAGAGCGAAAACCAAGAGAAGTAATCACAATAAAAGATTTCTCAAACCAAGCTCGAATAGACTATTTAAGACCATATAGTTTCTTTTTAACTTATGAATTTCCCCTTGATTATGAGAAACTCCTTGTGGAGGGACCATATAAAATTCTTCATGAATCTAACCATTTAAAAAATAATTTTTTACATCCATTAGGGAAATATGCCACTGATGAATAAATGCAAATAAAAATACGAACAATAGTTATATTGGCTACAAGAGCAAAAGTTTCTTCATAATCCATACCATATTATTGAGAGAATCTCTTAGCAACAAGACGTACTTTGTAGTGCTCAACCGACCTATTAGACTTAGTTTTGATCTTGTATATCCAACGAGGCCCAATAGTACGCTTTCCAAGAAAACGAGGTAATAATTCCCAATTATTTTTTGTGTGCAATGCACAAAGTTATTTGTCATAGTATGTTGCCAAAGAGGATCAAGAATAGCCTATTTATAGGAAGATAGTTTGGACAAATTGTGAATATAGGTTAAGAAAGAAGCAAACGAAGATAAGTGAAATAGACAAAATCAAGTATGTGAGTAGAGTTACGATGACGAGAGGGGTAACGAGGGGGTGAAGATGAAGGATCAACAATCGCATGAGGTGGTTGGACAGTCGGGGGGACAAGAGGGATCTCATCAGAGTAGCAGTATTTTTTCCTGCAATTATCAACGTTACAATCACTAGAAACATTATCATTAGGGATGTTCTCAAGAGAAACAACATTACGAGAAACATAAAACTTTCTTGCATGAGATTATAACAACGATAACCCTTTTGACCATCCCCATAACCAATAAAAACACACATGGAAAAATGAGAAGACAATTTACTGCACTCTATTTGTGAATAAAGAAAAAACAAGTAGAACCAAAAACTTTCAAAGAATAGTAATCAGGGATAGAAGCATACAAATTTTCAATGAAGACAAAACTGATATGAAAAACTGATGGAGTTCTAATATATAAATGGACAACAGTAAGAACTGATTCCCCTAAAAGCTCACTAGGAGACGGAAGCAAACAACAAAAAGATGATGAGCAGTCTCATTTATATGACATTCTGTTTCCTTTTCAAAACTCTATTTTGTTGAAGAGTATTAGTACAAGATGTCTGGTAGAGGGTGAAATCTAACAAGTATTCAAATAATTGATTAGAGGTTATTATTCACCCCTAATCACAATGAAAAGTACTTTATACAACATTAAGGTGAGTCTTGACAAACATTGAAACATAATGATAAATGTAAAAATCAGACCGATTTTTCGCTCCCGAATAAACCCACAATGAGTATAATCATTAACAAAAAACAAACCATAATGTCTAGATCACCTATTTTGGATAATCATTATGGGCCTCAAAAATCAATTTGAATAAATCAAAATACGTATATGTCCAAGGCAAGATGCCATAAATAAAACTAGAAGACGAGAGTTCAACAAAACTAATCAATAAGTCAGCATGGTTATTAGGGTTGCATATCTAGACTCACAGGTCATCCAAACATTAATGTCCCCTTGTCTAGGGTTGTCTCCATCTAGTCTCCCGGATTGTGGATCCTACTCACAACAAGAAGTTGAATACAAGTATAACCAAATAACTAGAAATCGCATATTTGACTAACGAAACTAGACTAAAAGTGATTTAGAAATTAATAAACATCAGAAGAAAAAAAACAAGTTAGGTGTGGAGACATAACCAGTCCTTGCCTAATACATAGGAGTGCAATCAACATTCCATACGTGACACAACAGAGCAAGATTCATAGACACAATATTTATCATCATATGTCATATGGTGAGATAGCTCCAGAATCAAGAATCCATATGGAAGGAGACTATACCTTGACATACTAGATGAGTGGCAAGCTTTTAGAAGAGAAGATACATGGCATGTGATCTGTGACAAGACAGTTTTTGGGTTGTTATGATAAATATCACAATATTTGGGGAAGTAGTCTCATATGAGTATACAAAACCAGAGGTTAGAGCAAATGGTAGGAGGTATATAAGCAACATATTGGACAATGGCCCCCTAAATTCTCTCTATATGCTCCCCAATTTCGAACAATGTGCTTTCATTGATGACATTTTTCTTTGTGCTAAAAGTAATTCAATCATTACCAAGCTCCAACTATTCCTTGAGATTTTCCTTTTTGAGCAGAAGCAGTAAAAGCAGATGGAGGATGTTGAGAGAGCCACACAGTATAGTAAGGTCTTTAAGTCTGATTTCTTCTGCAAACAATTCACTAACTATTGATTCAACAGTAGGGAGATGGGAACGATGCAAATTACCACCATGAACCAGTGGCAGAGTATGACTGAAAGCTTGGGGTGGCGACATAAAAATATAATATACAAATTAAATATATAATAATATATATAGCAAAATCTAGTTGTAATAAACACAAAGTGAAGTATCAAATAATTTAACTACACGACTTATTGAAACCGTCTTGGATGAACCTCGTTCCCAGATAAATGATATTCTTCTAAATTTATTTGATAAGGACCAAATTTTAGATAAGTTCTTCGTATTGCATCCAATTTATTTGGTGGATATTGCCAAATTTGAGGGCGCTTTCTGGGGTTACGTTCTAAACATTTCTCAAAGTCATCTTCGAAAAATCTAGGAACCTTGGAAAGATATTCACATTTTCTTCAATTCTTGGATTCTCAGAGATAGTTTCAGATGTAGAAGTTATAATTTTTTCATCTCTTTCACTCTCACAAATTTTCCTCTTGAAAAAAGAATAAATTCTTTTACTCTTCTTTATTCTCACAAACTTATCTAAATCAATCAATTTAAAAATGCAACAAAACTCAAATACCTTATATGCAACAAAAAAACTCAAACACTTCATATTGACATAAAATCAAACACCTTATGTGCGACAAAAAAACTCAAACACTTTATATTGACATAAAATGAAACACCTTATGTGCAAAACAAAAACTCTAAAGAAAAATCAGCACTAACGTCTAATTAAAACTCCAATCAAAATTTCAAACTCCAAATCAAAGCTTCAAACTCAACACTAACAATATAAGCTTTAAATTTCATGCTAACATAAATCAAACCTAACAAAAATCAACACTAACTAACAAAAATCAACAATAACAAAATAGAAATTCGAAACAAAGCAGCAACGCGATCTGGAGAGTTGCGACGAACAGAGAGGCGAGAGCGACGAACGGCCATAGAGGCAGTCAGGAAGAGGCGGCGGCCGCAGGCCCGCACCGAGCAGAGGAGCAATTCATGATTTGGCAGAGGAGCAGAGGCGGCCGCACGTTTGTCATGATTGATTCGTGAATCAGATTATGGAAAAGGAAGAGAGGAAGGCAGTAACTTGTAAGCAAGAGGGAGAGAGGCTGGATGGAAGAGAGAGGAAGAAAGAGAAAACTGAATTAGGATTAGGTATTGTAATTGTTTAGTTTTAATATGGCCCATTTTAGTCATTTTACTTATACAATTTTTTTTTTGGGTGGCTGCGGCCCCCCTTGTCCTTGAGGAAGAACTCCGCCCCTGACCATGAAGGCCTTAAATCACATGAAGCGACCATTAGAAACCAAACAACATTGCTCCTTCTTCGATCAATGTACGCTTTGACAGCTTTCAAGTCAGTTATTCCATAAGAGCCAATTGATCCCACAATTAGTCGTTGACGAATAAGAATTCATGAATGGTCGTATTGTTTTGCTTAAGGGCCGTTATACCACTTTCCAATTGATACTGTTTTGCAAGTTTGACTTGAGATACAAAATATTTCAAATGATCCCATCTCTTAGCAACATCATATTTTGCTAGTTGCACACCTATAGATAGCTCTACAAATTATTATCCATGTCATAATTTTGATTTTAACATTCCATGTTTCAAATATTTTGCATATTTAGCTTCATCTTTTTTCTTATAGGCTTCACAAAGTTCACCAACATAATCCACACATCTTTTCCAATCAAAAAAATTTTCATTACTTAACTCCAATAAGAGTAATTATGTCCATTAAGTGGACATATCAGCTTGTTGAGAATCATACTTAGCACTAGTATAACAAATAGCAATAGAAATATGACAACACAAATCACTAAGACAAAAGAAACTTAGGGATAACTTTTCAATAGCAGAGTCAGAATTAGGAACCAAATAAAGAGGCAAAAATCGTATCTCAAAAACATAATAGCAGAATCACGCTGGAAATAAAGTGCAAATCAGATCGAACAACAGAGAGAGAAAATCGATACCAGCCGCAAAACGAATCGTACAAAATCAACTACTAGAATCCAAAGTCAATCAAAAGTCTCGTTTGATATCCATGTTACCAATGGATAACACACAAACATAGAAGGAGGAAAAAGAAGAGATGAAGAAGAGAAAACCCCACTAGAGATTTATAACAAAATGAACAAAACCTAAGGGTAATAGAGTTATTAATAAGTATATATACTAGAGAATAGAAAAGTTTAAATACACTTGCTACTAATATATAATAGTATTATCTAAAGCCATATTATATCCAAAAGTATTGTAGTGACAGTTGTACTATAAAACAAGTAATGTATGTTACCAAGTTCATAATTACAATTATATATATATGAAGAACAAAATGAACGATTTATTAGAGAAAATAGTTATTTAGATATATTTTTCTTTGTAGGGAGCAGATTATCTCTTTTTAATTGTTCGCAATGGCTATATTGTCTCTTTTTTTAATTATTATTAGCAACTTAATTGTCTATTCCTAACAAGTGTTTAATTGTGATGAATTTATAGTTAATGATCACATTGTCTTGTGCTTACTATTATTTTCTCATTATTATCAAAACGTGACTTGAAACTTGTTGTATTTGTAAATAGAGGTTGTCAACAACCTTCATGTTAAAATATTAATCATTCTCACTGTCCTCAGTCCATCGTTGATTCTGGGTAATTCTAAAATCTCATTTTGTTTGCAATATTTGTGAATTCTGCTTATTGGCTCGTTGATACAGAGCTACTAATCATGTTTGTTATGTTGCAAATCTATGTTCAATTAATTAAAACAAATCAATATATTTACATTAAAGTCTCTCAATGGTTCGACTATCACTACTAACTTTGATGGAATGTATTCTACCCGATTTAAACAAACAGAAAAAAATTGACAGTAGATCTAGGAAATGTGTCTATCTCATTGCATTTCTTTTTATTCATTTTCTCTAGCACATACTTTTTTTCTTTTAAATTTTCTTTCAATAAAATAGTCAAAGACGTATCTGAGGCATTCAAAACCCTCATTGGCAAGAGGCCATTCATCAAGAGCTTTCTGCTCTGACTCCAATATACTTCGGACTTACACAATTTCCTTCTCACGAAGAAAACATAATATGCAAATGATTGTCAAACCTAAACTACATGCTGGATCGGATCTATTGAGATTTACAAGGCAATATTAATGAATAGTGGCTAAGGGTTTACCAAAAGGTCTAGATTATTTTTGAAATTTTTGCCCTGTATTTAAATGATACCATAAAGACTTGGTCACAAAAAATTGGTCTTTCTTTCGATTGGATATCATTATTGTCTTTTCTACTGAAATTTTAGATGACCAAATTTTATGATTATTCCTTGTGTGATACTCTTAATGCTATTTGTTTTGAAGGTTAAAAAAGGCACATTATAACGTGCCTTAAAACTTAAAATCTAGTAGACAATGAAATTTTAGATTATCCTCTACTCTTCTAAATCATGGATATACTCAATCCAAATAATATTAGGTTCTTTTCACCACGGCATTCTTGAAATGATTTTTATGTTATATACTTGTCTATGTAGATGACTTGCTCCTTGTAGGAAAATGGCATGTAATGAAATTCATTCCATCAAAAATGACACTACTTTCAACATTTAGACCTAAGCAATCTAAAAATAGAAAATAACAAATTAGGCTTTGAGGTTGCCTAAAACAAAACAAAGAATTTCTCTTTATCAAAAGAAATATTATCTAGATATGTACAACTCTAGATTACTGGCTACTATGCCTTTCTCCACTCTTATGGACCGAAACATAAAAGTTGTCTTGTTCTTTGGTTCTACGTAGTATCAGTATCAGACTTCAATGTTTACAGACGCCATATAGGTAATTATTATATATTTAACCTGTACTAGGTTTGATATCTCCATTTTTGTATGCAGATTGAGTTAGTTTCTTGCACACCCAACTGATCAACATCTCCAAGCACTGTCACTCAACAATAAGCTTATACTTCTTCCTTGTACCTCATTGATCTCTTGAAAGAGTAAGATGTAAGAACCAAATTGATTCAAATACAAATAACTACTATTGATATTTGATGATAACAAAATTAAAATAAAAATTGTTCACTAACTAGTTTCTTTGAGTGTGCACATTGATTATCTGACATGGATAACATAAATAGTTGGTAACTTAGTGAGTGATAAATGCTTATATGCGAAACACATAAAACACTTTGTCAACTAATGAAGAAGTAGATATGTTTACTAGTGAAAGTTATGTTTATAAAGTATTGGTCAAAAGACGTTAGTTCATCTTACTATGTGAAATTTATCATTTGAATAAGAAGATAAATCACATATGCAATGTGAGATTAAATGGTTCTAGTCCAAGCCCTTAGATGAGTAAACATCTAAGTGATTAGAAGAAGAACCATAATTGGCCATGTATTTAAAGACAACTTAAGTGATCAATCCTCTTATGAAATGACAACGAGAAAGATATTCCTTTGGGTCTATATTCATTTGACTTTGAAGATTAGCAAAGATCAAAGAGCTCAAGTTGCCTCTAATGCAATATATTCTACAAAGCATAAGTTTTCTAGAACAAGAGTCATCCGAGAAAGAATTTGGTAATGATCAATGGTTATGTTACCTCCAATGGATTGTCATTTCCTCTAATGATCAAAAGATGTGACTCAACAACATGGAAATAAGGCATATGTCAATTCAATGGAAAGAAGTATAAAAATAGATTGAAATCTTACATAATAAAAATGTGTAAAGTCAAACATCTACTTGTACGATTGCATTTAGGCTAATCTTATCTCCAACGACTCTCTTTCTCACATGAACATATTTTCAAGAGTGTCGCGCGCCTTTAAAATTTCGATATTTCTCGAATTCAATGGAGTCGCCACCAAAAATTTATTTTAAAATAGGGAATATTTGGAAACCCTTAAAATAGTAAAATAAAAAATGTGGTCTTTTGAAACCAAATTTTGAGTTCGGGAGTCGATTATGGTAGGGAAGGTATTGCACCCTACGACATCCGTTTGAAAACAACGTTACCTATATTTAATTGTGCAAATTAATTTTAACTTAAGTATGTTTATTTTTCTTTAATTATTAAATATGAATAACAATTATTACTATATTTAAAATATATTTTGAAATATATATGTACTTAACAAATAAAGGACAAAAAAGAAATTTTATTTTATGTGCTTTGGACATAATGTTGATCTTGCTCCTACGTATCTCCCGGTGCGATGGAGAAATCAAAGCTACGTAGTTCTTGGAAAATGCAGATTGTGTGATTGTGTTTTAAAGAAATTTTTGTCTTGTATCAAAAAATGTTTTTTGACAAATAGAGAACTAAAGAGTTTTATTTTGAATAAATATTTTAATAATTGTTTTAAGCACGATCAGTTGTACAAACTCGTGTCCCAACTCAAGGAATAAAGAGAGTAGTGTACATCTAATTTTAGGATCCTTTAAAATATATAATATATATATTATATCTCGTATTTTTACAATTTGAGTTTCAAAACCACCAAGTAGTACAGACTTGCTGTGTTAAACACTCAAGGTAAACCGAGTTTACATCTAATGAAGTAGGTCGATTTGTTAGATATATTCATGAAAATAATAAATGAATAAATCTAAACTAAATAGAATAAAATAAAACAAATAAAGAGAATTTTAGAACTATCAAGTTGTACTACTTGTGTCCTAACAACTCAAAGATTAAAAAAAAAGGGTTACATTTAATAGATAAGTTGATTTTGGATTAGTTCATTAAAATAAATAAATGAATGAATAAATAGAATAAAGTAAAATAAGTAACTGAATGAATAAATAAATAGAATAAAATAAAATAATAAATAAACTAAATAGAATAAAATAAATAAATAATAAATAGAATAAAATAAATAAATAATAGATAAATAAATAAATAACTAAATAATAAATAAGAGAGCTTAGAAAATATCACATCTAATTACGAATTCAACAATATTTATTTTGTTATTTTATGATAAATTTAATATTTAATTGAAGGAAATCAACCCATTTTCTTAAAATAAATAATAACAATAATAAAAATAAATAGAGTTAAATGGGCTACAGGTTTTAGTTATTGTTGAAACCCAAGCCCAAACCAACTTAAAACAAAA
>PGWS01027948.1:0-10198 GCA_002896235.1 Cicer reticulatum | reverse complement strand
AATAAGGTAGCCTTTAGGAGGGTAGACAACTTCGATCGCCAAGAAATAGCAAATAGTTCCCAAGTCATTTATCTCAAATTGTTTGGCTATTTGTAATTTCAACTCATTGATTCCACTAACATCATCACCTGTAATAATCATATCATCAACATACAAAGAAAGTACAGGGGCGACAATAGGTGACGGACCTTATAAACAATGCAAAATCATGTTCATTAGAGCGAAAACCAAGAGAAGTAATCACAATAAAAGATTTCTCAAACCAAGCTCGAATAGACTATTTAAGACCATATAGTTTCTTTTTAACTTATGAATTTCCCCTTGATTATGAGAAACTCCTTGTGGAGGGACCATATAAAATTCTTCATGAATCTAACCATTTAAAAAATAATTTTTTACATCCATTAGGGAAATATGCCACTGATGAATAAATGCAAATAAAAATACGAACAATAGTTATATTGGCTACAAGAGCAAAAGTTTCTTCATAATCCATACCATATTATTGAGAGAATCTCTTAGCAACAAGACGTACTTTGTAGTGCTCAACCGACCTATTAGACTTAGTTTTGATCTTGTATATCCAACGAGGCCCAATAGTACGCTTTCCAAGAAAACGAGGTAATAATTCCCAATTATTTTTTGTGTGCAATGCACAAAGTTATTTGTCATAGTATGTTGCCAAAGAGGATCAAGAATAGCCTATTTATAGGAAGATAGTTTGGACAAATTGTGAATATAGGTTAAGAAAGAAGCAAACGAAGATAAGTGAAATAGACAAAATCAAGTATGTGAGTAGAGTTACGATGACGAGAGGGGTAACGAGGGGGTGAAGATGAAGGATCAACAATCGCATGAGGTGGTTGGACAGTCGGGGGGACAAGAGGGATCTCATCAGAGTAGCAGTATTTTTTCCTGCAATTATCAACGTTACAATCACTAGAAACATTATCATTAGGGATGTTCTCAAGAGAAACAACATTACGAGAAACATAAAACTTTCTTGCATGAGATTATAACAACGATAACCCTTTTGACCATCCCCATAACCAATAAAAACACACATGGAAAAATGAGAAGACAATTTACTGCACTCTATTTGTGAATAAAGAAAAAACAAGTAGAACCAAAAACTTTCAAAGAATAGTAATCAGGGATAGAAGCATACAAATTTTCAAATGAAGACAAAACTGATATGAAAAACGATGGAGTTCTAATAATATAATGGACAACAGTAAGAACTGATTCCCCTAAAACTCACTAGGAACGGAAGCAAACAACAAAAATGAATGAGCAGTCTCAATTATATGACATTGTTTCCTTTCAAAAACTCTATTTTGTTGAAGAGTATTAGTACAAGATGTCTGGTAGAGGGTGAAATCATAAGCAAGTAATTCAAATAATTTATTAGAGGTATATTCACCACCTAAATCACAATGAAAATACTTTATAACAACATTAAGTTGAGTCTTGACAAAAACATGAAACATATGATAAATGTAAAAAATTTCAGACCGATTTTTCGTACGATAAACCCAACAATGAGTATAATCATTAACAAACAAACAAACCATAATGTCTAGATCCACCTTATTTGAGAATCAATTATGGGCCTCAAAAATCAAATTGAACTAAATCAAAATACGTATATGTCCAAGGCAAGAATGCCATAAATAAAAACTAGAAGACGAAGAGTTCAAACAAAAACTAAATAATAAGTCAGCATTGGTTATTGAGGTTGCAATATCTAGGACTCACAGGTCATCCAAAACATAATGTCCCCCTTGTCTATGGTTTGTCCCCATCAGTCTCCCGGAATGTGGATCCTACTCACAACAAGAAGTTGAATAAAGTATAACCAAATAACTAAAATCGCATATTTGACTAACGAAAACTAGACTAAAAGTGAGATTAAGAATATAATAAACATCAGAAGAAAAAAAACAAGTTAGGTGTGGAGACATAACCAGTCCTTGCTAAATACATAGGAGTGCAATCAACATTCATAAGTGACACAAACGAGGCAAGATTCATAGACACAATATTTATCATCATATGTCATATGGTGAGATGCTCCAGAATCAAGAATCCATATGGAAGGAGATATACTTGACATACTAGATGAGTGCAAGCCTTTAGAAGAGAAGGCATACATGGCATGTGATTGAGTGACAAGAAGTTTTTGGAGTTGTTATGAAATATCAAATATTTGGGAAGTAGTCTCATATGAGTATACAAAACCAGAGGTAGAGCAAATGGTAGGAGGAATATAAGCAACAATATTGGACAATGGCCCCCTAAAATTCTTCTTATATGCTATCCCCAATTTCGAACAATGTGCTTTCTGATGACATTTTTCTTTGCCAAAAGTAATTTCATCATTACCAAGCCCAACTATTCCTTGAGATTTTCCTTTTTGAGCAGAAGCAGTAAAAGCAGATGGAGGAGTTGAGAGAATTCCCACACAGTATAGTAGGTCTTAAGTCTGATTTCTTCTGCAAACAATTCACTAACTATTGATTCAACAGTAGGAAGATGGGAACGATGCAAATTACCACCATGAACAGTGGCAGAGCTTGACTGAAAAGCTTGGGGTGGCCGACATAAAAATATAATCAATAAATATATAAATATATTCTATTGCAAAAAATTAAGTTGTAATAAACACAAAGTGAAGTATCAAATAATTTAACTACACGACTTATTGAAACCGTCTTGGATGAACCTCGTTCCCAGATAAATGATATTCTTCTAAATTTATTTGATAAGGACCAAATTTTAGATAAGTTCTTCGTATTGCATCCAATTTATTTGGTGGATATTGCCAAATTTGAGGGCGCTTTCTGGGGTTACGTTCTAAACATTTCTCAAAGTCATCTTCGAAAAATCTAGGAACCTTGGAAAGATATTCACATTTTCTTCAATTCTTGGATTCTCAGAGATAGTTTCAGATGTAGAAGTTATAATTTTTTCATCTCTTTCACTCTCACAAATTTTCCTCTTGAAAAAAGAATAAATTCTTTTACTCTTCTTTATTCTCACAAACTTATCTAAATCAATCAATTTAAAAATGCAACAAAACTCAAATACCTTATATGCAACAAAAAAACTCAAACACTTCATATTGACATAAAATCAAACACCTTATGTGCGACAAAAAAACTCAAACACTTTATATTGACATAAAATGAAACACCTTATGTGTCAAAACAAAAACTCCAAAGAAAATCAGCACTATACGTCTAATTAAAGAACAACCAATAAAAATTTCAAACTCCAAATCAACGAGCTTTCAAACAATCAACCTAACAAAAAGCTAAAATTTTCATGCTAATAAATCAAACCTAACAAAAATCAACACTAACAACAAAAAATCACATAACAAAAATAGAAATGCGAAAACAAAGCAGCAACGCGATCTGGCGAGTTGCGAACGAAAAACGTAAGAGGCGAGAGCGACGAACGGCCATAAGAGGCAGTCAGAGAAGAGCGGCGGCCGCAAAAGGCCCGCACCGAGCAGAGGACAATTCATGATTTGGCAGAGGAGCAGAGGCGGCCGCACGTTTGTCATGATTGATTCGTGATCAGTTATTGGAAAAGGAAGGAGGAAGGCAGTACTTGTAAGCAGAGGGAGAGAGGCTGGATGGAAGAGAGAGGAAGAAAGAGAAACTGGAATTAGGATTAGGTATTGTAATTGTTAGTTTTTAATATGGCCATTTTAGTCATTTTTACTTATAAATTTTTTTTTTGGGTGGCCGCGGCCCCTCTGTGTCCTTGAGAAGCTCGCCCCTGACATGAAGGCCTTAAAACATCATGAAGAGCCGATTAGAAACCAAACCAGACATTGGCTCCTTCTTCGATTCAATGTACGCTTTGACAGCTTATCTAAGTCAGTTGATTCCATAAGAAGCCATTGATCCCACAAATTAGTCGTTGACGAATAGAATTGCCTGATGGTCGATTGTTTTGCTAAGGGCCGTAATATCACTTTCCCAATTGATACTGTTTGCAAAGTTAGACTGAAGATACAAATATTCAATGATCCCATCTCTTTAGCAACTTCATATTTTGCTGTTCACACTATAGATAGCTCTGCAAAATTATTAATCCATGTCATAATTTTTGAATTTCCTAACATTTCCATGTTTTCAATATTTTGCATATTTGTTCATCTTTTATCTTTAGGCTTCACAAAGTTCCACCAACATAATCCCACACATCTTTTCCAATCAAAAAAATTTTCATCACTTAACTCCAATAAGAGTAATTATCTTACCATTAAGCTGGACACTATCAGCTTGTTGAGAATCATACTTAGCACTAGTCATAACAAATAGCATAGAAAAAGTATGACAAACACATCACTAAGACAAAAGAAATTAGGGATAACTTTTCAATAGCAGAGTCAATTAGGAACAAATAAAGAGGCAAAATCGTATCAAACATAGTAGAGGATCACGCTGGAGCAATAAAGTGGGCAAAATCAGATCGAAAACAGAGAGAGAAAAAAATCGATACCAGCCGCAAAACGAATCGTACAAAAGTTCACTTACTAGGAATCCAAAGTCAATCAAAAACTCTTGATACCTTGTTAACAATGATAACACACATAAACATAGAAGGGAGGAAAAAGAGAGAGAGGAAGAAGAGAAAAACCACTAAATCTTATAAACAAAATGAACAAAACCAAGGGAATAGAGTTATATAAGTATATATACAAGAGATAGAAAAGTTAAATACACTTGCTACTAATATATAATAGTATTATCTAAAGCATATATATCCAAAAAGTATGTAGTGACAGTGTACTAAAAACAAATGTATGTTATCCTAGTTCATAATTACAATTATATATATATGAAGAACAAAAATGAACGATTTATAGAGAGAAAAAATTATTTAGAATATTTTTTCTTTTTGTAGGGAGCAGATTATCTCTTTTTAATTGTTCGCAATGGCTATATTGTCCTTTTTAATTAATTATTATTAGAAACTTAATTGTCTATTTTCTAAAAGTGTTTAAAGTTGGTGATGAATTATAGTTAATGATCACATTGTCTTGTGCATACCTATAGTTTCTCAATTATATCAAAAACGTGAACTTGAACTTGTTTGTATTTGTAAATAGAGGTTGTCAACAACCTTCATTCTCAAAATATTAATCATCTCACCTCCTCATCCATGCGTTGATTCTGGTAATTCTAAATCTCAATTTTGTTTCAATATTGTGAATTCTGCTTATTGGACTCGTTGATACAGAAGCTACTAATCATGTTGTTATTGCAAATCTATGTTCAATTAATTAAAACAAATCAATATATTTTACATTAAAGTTCTCAATGGTTCGACTATCACTACTAACTTTGATTGTATTATTCTACCACGATTAAACAAAACAGAAAAAATTGACAGTAGATCTAGGAATGTGTCTATCTCATTGCATTTTCTTTTTATTCATTTCTCCTAGCCACATACTTTTTTTCTTTTAAATTTTCTCTCAATAAAATAGTCAAGAGACGTTATTCTTGAGGCAATTCAAAACCCCATTGGCAAGAAGGCCATTCAACAAGGAGCTTTCTGCTCTGACTCCGACATAATACTTTCGGGAACTACAATACACAATTCTTCTCACTGAAGAAAACCATAATATGCAAATGAATTTCAAACCTAAACTTCATGTGATGACTCTATTGAGATTTACAAGGCAATATTAATGAAATAGTGGCTAAGGGTTTTACCCAAAAAAGGGTCTAGATTATTTTTGAAATTTTTGCCCTGTAGTTAAATGACTACCATAAGACTTGTCACAAAAAAATTGGTCTTTCTTTCGATGGATATCAATATTGTCTTTCTAACATGGAAATTTAGATGACCAAATTACTGATATCGTTGAATACTCTTAATGCTAATTTGTTTGAAGGTTTAAAAAGGCCATTATACGTAAACGCTTAAAACAATCTAGTAGACAATGAAATTTTAGATTATCCTCTACTCTCTCTAAATCATGGATATATCAATCCAAAAACTAATTAGGTTCTTTTTCACCACGCATTCTGAAATGATTTTAACTGTTATAACTTGTCTATGTAGATGACTTTGCTCCTTGTAGGGAATGGCATGAATGAAATTCATTCCATCAAAAAAATGACAACACTTTCAACATTTAAGACCTAAGCAATCTAAAATAGAAAATAAAAATTAAGGCCTTTTGAGGTTGCTAAAACAAAACAAAGAATTCTCTTTATCAAAGAAATATACTATCTAGATATGTTACAAACTCTAGATTACTGGCTACTATGCCTTTCTCCACTCTTATGGACCGAACATAAAGTTGTCTTTTCTTTTGGTTCTACTAGTATCAGTATCAGACTTCAATTTTACAGACGCCATATAGGTAAATTATTATATATTTAACCTGTACTAGGTTTGATATCTCCATTTTTGTATCAGATTGAGTTAGTTCTTGCACACCCAACTGATCAACATCTCCAAGCACCTGTCACTCAACAATAAAGCTTATACTTCTTCCTTGGTACCTCATGACTCTTGAAAGAGTAAGATGTAAGAACCAAATTGATTCAAATACAAATAACTACTATTGATATTTGATGATAACAAAATAAAATAAAATATTGTTCACTAACTAGTTTCTTTGAGTGTGCACATTGATTATCTGACATGGATACATAAATAGTTTGACTTAGTGAGTGATAAATGCTTATATGCGAAACACATAAAACACTTTGTCACTAATGAAGAATAGATATGTTTACTAGTGAAAGTTATGTTTATAAAGTATTGGTCAAAAGACGTTAGTTCATCTTACTATGTGAAATTTATCATTTGAATAAGAAGATAAATCACATATGCAATGTGAGAATAAATGGTTCTAGTCCAAGCCTTAGATGAGTAAACATCTAAAGTGATTAGAAGAAGAACCATAATTGGCCAATGTATTTAAAGACACTTAAGTGATCAATCCTCTTATGAAATGACAACGAGAAAGATATTCCTTTGGTCTATATTCATTTGACTTTGAAGATTAGCAAGATCAAAGAAGCTCAGTTGCCTCTAATGCAATAATCTACAAAGCATAAAGTTTTCTAGAACAAGAGATCATCCGAGAAGAATTTGGTAATGGATCAATGTTTATGTTACCTCCAATGGATTGTCATTTTCCTCTATGATCAAAAGATGTGACTCACAACATGGAAATCAAGGCATATGTCAAATTCAATGGAAAAGAGTATATAAAATAGATTGAAATCTTACATAATAAAAATGTGTAAAGTCAAACATCTACTTGTACGATTGCATTAGGCTAATCTTATCTCCAACGACTCTCTTTCTCATGAACATATTTTCAAGAGTGTCGCGGCCTAAAATTTCGAGTATTTTCTCGAATTCAATGAGTCGCCACCAAAATTTATTTTAAAATAGGGAAAATATTTGGAAACCCTTAAAAGAGTAAAAATAAAAAAATGTGGTCTTTGAAACCAAATTTTGAGTTCGGGAGTCGATTATGCGTAGGAAGTATTCAGCACCCTACGAATCCGTTTAAAACAACGGTTACCTATAATTAATTGTGCAAAATTAATTTTAAACTTAAGT
This sequence comes from Cicer reticulatum, assembly GCA_002896235.1. Taxonomy (NCBI): domain Eukaryota; kingdom Viridiplantae; phylum Streptophyta; class Magnoliopsida; order Fabales; family Fabaceae; genus Cicer; species Cicer reticulatum. The sequence goes on along the minus strand of PGWS01027948.1, from coordinate 2,587 downwards.
ATGTTTATTTTTCTTTATTTTAAATATAAATAACAATTATTACTTATTTAAAATATGATTTGAAATAAATATGTACTTAACAAATAAAGGACAAAAAAAAGAAATTTTTTTTATGTGCTTGACAAGAATGTGATCTTGCTCCTACGTATCTCCCGGTGCGATGGGAGAAATCAAAGCTACGTAGTTCTTGGAAAATGCAGATGTGTTGATTGAGTGTTTTTAAAGAAAATTTGTCTTGTGATAAAAAAATGTTTTTTGACAAAATAGAGAAATAAAGAGTTTTATTTTGAATAAATATTTTAAAATATGAGTTTTAAGACGATCAAGTTGTACAACTCGTGTCCCAAAACTCAAGGGATAAAGAAGATGTTACATCTAATTAATCCTTTAAAAAATATATATTTTATTATTCTCGATTTTTAAATTGAGTTTTTCAAAACCACCAAGTAGTACAACTTGTGTTTTAACACTCAAAGGTAAAAAAGAGTTACATCTAATAATAGGTCGATTTTTAGATTAGTTCATTAAATAAATAAATGATAAATAAATAAATAGAATAAAATAAAACAAATAAAGAGAAATTTTAGAACTATCAAGTTGTACTACTTGTGTCCTAACACTCAAAGATAAAAAAAAAGGGTTACATTTAATAGTAAGTTGATTTTGAATTAAGTTCATTAAAATAAATAAATGAAATGAATAAATAGAATAAAGTAAAATAAGTAACTGAATGAATAAAATAATATGAATAAAATAAATAAAATAATAAATAAAATAGAATAAATATAAATAAATAATATAGAATAAAATAAATAAATAAATAGAATAAAATAAATAAATAACTATAAATAAATAAGAGAGCTTTAGAAATATCACATCTAAATTAATCAACAATTTATTTGTATTTTTATGATAAAATTAATATTTAATTATGAAGGAAATCAACCCAATTTCTTAAAATAAATAAATAATAAATAATAAATAAACAGACTTAAATGGGCTACAGGATTTAGTATGTTTGAAACCCAAGCCCAAACCAACTTAAAACAAAAAGTCCAAAATGGCAAACCTATTAGAGGGGGCAACACAGAAAACTAGGGTTCTCTAGTTTCCATGTTGAGAGGCGCCAAATGAAAGGAGGCAGCCAACAATGAAAGGAGGCGGCCAAAATGAAAAGGAGGCGGCCAAACAATTGAAGAGGCGGCCAACATAGTAACGAGGCGGCCAGGCAGATTTCATTACACAAAATACAAGTATAGAGAGGCAATCCAAGAAAGAAGTAGAGAGATAACAGAAATATACCGAGAGCCAGCGAGAAAGAGCGAAGGCCGCGAGAAAGGCGAGAGGCCGCGAGAAAGGAGAGACCAAGGAAGCCGCGAGAAGACAAACCGGAATAGAGGATGGTGCGGTCGCTCCAAAAGCACCGGTTTCCAACGACGTATGGTGACGATATGAAGGTTTGGGTTTTCTCCTTTTGTCTTTCTTTGTGTGTTTTTAATGGTGTTAATCTCCGGTCCTCTCTTCTGTGTGCGTGTGTGTTTTTAATTCAACTCTCCTTTTTTTCTTTTTTGAAATTGATAAGGTGTTTTTATAGAGTTTTTTATGTGCTTCAGTTGCTTTCTTTGTCTGCCTTGGTCCTTCTCTATCTATTTCCTGTTTAATGTTTTGATTTGCTTGCTCATCATCTGCGTTTTTTCTGCATCCCTGATGTATTTCATGGTTTTGACTTATCTGTTTTGATCAGTTCTGTTGCTGAGCTTTAATTTGTCTTTTAGTTTCTTTTTTTAAACTCTAAAAGTTGTCTCTTTGTTCTGCACAATGTATACCAAGACTGATTTAAAAAAAATTATGTTTTTATGTTTCTCAATTCAGTTACAAAGCAAAGGTCAATGACAACTACATCTGAAACAGAAAGGCAGCAACACAATAGAGCCAAGCACTGCGTCAGAAAAGAAACAGAGAGGCAGAGAGGCAACAACAGCAATAAATTAAAAATTATTGTAATTTATTTAGTTTGGTTTAAATCTTATTGTAATTTAATTTTGCCTTTATTTTAGTTTGTAATTTGATTTGGTTTTAACATTCTAAATAGATTTGAAATTGTAAACTTATAATACATAATGAAATTATTTATTGTAATTATTTATTTCCTTTTTTAAATACACATCTCCTTTTTATATTTGTTTTCAAATGGACAAAATTAGGTATACAGCTGCCCCTATTTAATTATATTTTACTGAAAATATGAAAATATGAATAACACAAATGGTATTCGTTTCATGTTATCAGGTAAAAGAGATAAGTAAATATAGGAACCTATATTTTGTCCAATAACAAACACATGTGTTAAAGTGCATTTGAAATGTAAAGTGAGAATGATGCAAATTTTGTTTAGATATGCAGAAAAATCGTCTTCGATTATTACTGATGCTAGATGACTGATGCGTTGTTACCGATAGATCGACAGAATAAAGGTGATCGTCTTCGGACTGGTTACCGTATGCGTAGATCATGAGAAATTAAGGTGATGTCTTCGGATTGGTTAACCGTATGTGTGGATCTAATTAGAAATTAAAAAATGATCGTC
>PGWS01027947.1:0-10926 GCA_002896235.1 Cicer reticulatum | reverse complement strand
TTTAAAATACCCTTACTACTAATATATATTATTATCAATGTTTTTGGTGAGATCATGAAAGACCGAGTTATGAGCAGTTTGAATAACACTTTTGTTATCGCAATGCATCAAAGTTGGCTGAGAAAAAGAGATACCCACATCAGACAAAAGCCAACACAACCAAATTATTTCAGCAGTAGTGGATGTCATAACACGATACTCAGCTTCTGTAGAATAGCGAGATACAATGTCTTGTTTCTTACTATTCCTCTAAGAAATAAGAGAGTCTCCAAAAAAGATACAAAATCTTGTGGTGGACTTACGATCTGTGGTGTAATCAGCCCAATCAGCTTCATAATAAGCATGTAACTCCAATGAAGACGAAGATGGAAAGAGAAGACTCTAAAATTGAGGTTCTCGAAGATAACGATTACTACGAAGAACAACTGTCCAATGTACTGTAGTAGGAGAGACAACAAACTGACTGATAACATGAACATCATAAGCAATATCAGATCTGGTAATTGTAATATACACCAAGCTTTCAACCAAAGTACGGTACAAAATGGGATTTGGTAAATGAATTCAATCTGAGGGATCATATTTCACATTCAACTCAAGAGGAGTATCTTCTGCTCTAGTATTAGAAAAACGATTCTGTTCAAGAATATTGGCAATGTACTTCAGTTGAGAAATAAGGTAGCCTTTAGGAGGGTAGACAACTTCGATCGCCAAGAAATAGCAAATAGTTCCCAAGTCATTTATCTCAAATTGTTTGGCTATTTGTAATTTCAACTCATTGATTCCACTAACATCATCACCTGTAATAATCATATCATCAACATACAAAGAAAGTACAGGGGCGACAATAGGTGACGGACCTTATAAACAATGCAAAATCATGTTCATTAGAGCGAAAACCAAGAGAAGTAATCACAATAAAAGATTTCTCAAACCAAGCTCGAATAGACTATTTAAGACCATATAGTTTCTTTTTAACTTATGAATTTCCCCTTGATTATGAGAAACTCCTTGTGGAGGGACCATATAAAATTCTTCATGAATCTAACCATTTAAAAAATAATTTTTTACATCCATTAGGGAAATATGCCACTGATGAATAAATGCAAATAAAAATACGAACAATAGTTATATTGGCTACAAGAGCAAAAGTTTCTTCATAATCCATACCATATTATTGAGAGAATCTCTTAGCAACAAGACGTACTTTGTAGTGCTCAACCGACCTATTAGACTTAGTTTTGATCTTGTATATCCAACGAGGCCCAATAGTACGCTTTCCAAGAAAACGAGGTAATAATTCCCAATTATTTTTTGTGTGCAATGCACAAAGTTATTTGTCATAGTATGTTGCCAAAGAGGATCAAGAATAGCCTATTTATAGGAAGATAGTTTGGACAAATTGTGAATATAGGTTAAGAAAGAAGCAAACGAAGATAAGTGAAATAGACAAAATCAAGTATGTGAGTAGAGTTACGATGACGAGAGGGGTAACGAGGGGGTGAAGATGAAGGATCAACAATCGCATGAGGTGGTTGGACAGTCGGGGGGACAAGAGGGATCTCATCAGAGTAGCAGTATTTTTTCCTGCAATTATCAACGTTACAATCACTAGAAACATTATCATTAGGGATGTTCTCAAGAGAAACAACATTACGAGAAACATAAAACTTTCTTGCATGAGATTATAACAACGATAACCCTTTTGACCATCCCCATAACCAATAAAAACACACATGGAAAAATGAGAAGACAATTTACTGCACTCTATTTGTGAATAAAGAAAAAACAAGTAGAACCAAAAACTTTCAAAGAATAGTAATCAGGGATAGAAGCATACAAATTTTCAAATGAAGACAAAACTGATATGAAAAACGATGGAGTTCTAATAATATAATGGACAACAGTAAGAACTGATTCCCCTAAAACTCACTAGGAACGGAAGCAAACAACAAAAATGAATGAGCAGTCTCAATTATATGACATTGTTTCCTTTCAAAAACTCTATTTTGTTGAAGAGTATTAGTACAAGATGTCTGGTAGAGGGTGAAATCATAAGCAAGTAATTCAAATAATTTATTAGAGGTATATTCACCACCTAAATCACAATGAAAATACTTTATAACAACATTAAGTTGAGTCTTGACAAAAACATGAAACATATGATAAATGTAAAAAATTTCAGACCGATTTTTCGTACGATAAACCCAACAATGAGTATAATCATTAACAAACAAACAAACCATAATGTCTAGATCCACCTTATTTGAGAATCAATTATGGGCCTCAAAAATCAAATTGAACTAAATCAAAATACGTATATGTCCAAGGCAAGAATGCCATAAATAAAAACTAGAAGACGAAGAGTTCAAACAAAAACTAAATAATAAGTCAGCATTGGTTATTGAGGTTGCAATATCTAGGACTCACAGGTCATCCAAAACATAATGTCCCCCTTGTCTATGGTTTGTCCCCATGCAGTCTCCCGAATGTGACCTACTCACAACAAGAAGTATGAATAAAGTATAACCAAACTTAACTAAGATCGCATATATTGACTAACGACAAACTAGACTAAAAGGAGATTAAGAATATAATAAATATCAGAAGAAAAAAAAACAAGTTAGGATGTGGAGACATAACCAGTCCTTGCTAAATACATAGGAGTGCAATCAACATTCATAAGTGACACAAACGGGGCCAAGATTCAATAGACACAATATTTATCACATATGTCATTATGGTGAGATGCTCCAGAATCAAGAATCCATATGAAGGAGATATACTGACATACTAGGATGAGTGCAAGCCTTAGAAGAGAAGGCATACATGGCATGTGATTGAGTACAAGAAGTTTTTGGAGTTGTTATGATATCAAATATTTGGGAAGTATAGTTCATCATGAGTATACAAAAACCAGAGGTAGAGCAAATGGTAGGAGGAATATAAGAACATATGACAATGGCCCCTAAAATTCTTCTTATTGCTATCCCCAATTTCGAACAATGTGCTTTCTGATGACATTTTCTTTGCCAAAGTAATTTCATCATTACCAAGCCCACTATTCCTTGAGATTTTCCTTTTTGAGCAGAAGCAGTAAAAGCAGATGGAGGAGTTGAGAGAATTCCCACACAGTATAGTAGTCTTAAGTCTGATTTCTTCTGCAAACAATCACTAACTATTGATTCAACAGTAGGAAGATGGGAACGATGGCAAATTACCACCATGAAAGTGGCAGAGCTTGACTGAAAAGCTTGGTGGCCGACATAAAAATAAATATACAATTAAATATATAATAATTATATAGCAAAAATTAAGTTGTAATAAACACAAAGTAAAGTATCAAATAAATTAACTACACGACTTATTGAAACCGTCTTGGCAATGAACCTCGTTCCCAGATAAATGATATTCTTCTAAATTTATTTGATAAGGACCAAATTTTAAGATAATTCTTCGTATTAGCATCCAATTTATTTGTGGATATTGCCAAATTTGAGGGCGCTTTCTGGGGTTACGTTCTAACATTTCTCAAAGTCATCTTCGAAAAAATCTAGGAACCTTGGAAAGATATTCACATTTTCTTCAATTCTTGGATTCTCAGAGATAGTTTCAGATGTAGAAGTATAATTTTTTCATCTCTTTCACTCTCACAAATTTTCCTCTTGAAAAAGAATAAATTCTTTACTCTTCTTTATTCTCACAAACTTATCTAAATCAATCAATTTAAAAATGCAACAAAACTCAAATACTATATGCAACAAAAAAACTAAACACTTCATATTGACATAAAATCAACACCTTATGTGCGACAAAAAACTCAACACTTTATATTGACATAAAATGAAACACCTTATGTGCAAAACAAAAACTCTAAAGAAAATCAGCACTAACGTCTAATTAAAACTCCAATCAAATTTCAAACTCCAAATCAAGCTTCAAACTCAACACTAACAATATAAGCTTTAAATTCATGCTACATAAATCAAACCTAACAAAAAATCAACACTTAGACTAACAAAATCAACAATAACAAAAAGAAATTCGAAACAAAGCAGCAACGCGATCGGAGATGTTGCGGCGAACAAAAAAGAGAGGCGAGAGCGACGAACGGCCATAGAGGCAGTCAGGAAGAGCGGCGGCGGTCAGGGCCCGCACCGAGCAGAGAGCAATTCTGATTTTGGCAGAGGAGCAGAGGCATGCCGCACGTTTGTCATGATTGATTCGTGAATCAGATTATGGAAAAGGAAGAGAGGAAGGCAGTACTTGTAAGCAGAGGGATGAGAGGCTGGAGTGAAGAGAGAGGAAGAAAGAGGAAAACTGATATTAGGATTAGGTTTGTAATTGTTTAGTTTTAATATGGCCATTTTGTCATTTTACTTATAATTTTTTTTTGGGTGGCCGCGGCCCCCTTGTCCTTGAGAAGCTCCGCCCCTGACCATGAAGGCCCTTAAAATATCATGAAGAGCCATTAGAACCAAACCAGACATGCTCCCTTCTTCGATCAATGTACGCTTTGACGCTTTCAAGTCAGTTGATTCCATAGAGCCAATTGATCCCACAAATTAGTCTGTTGACGAATAGAATTCATGAATGGTCGTATTGTTTTGCTTAAGGGCCGTAATTCACTTTCCAATTGATACTGTTTGCAAAGTTAGACTGAAGATACAAATATTCAAATGATCCCAATCTCTTTAGCAACATCATTTTTGCTAGTTGCACACCTATAGATAGCTCTACAAAATTATTAATCCATGTCATAATTTTTGAATTCTAACATTCCATGTTTTCAAATATTTTGCATATTTAGCTTCATCTTTTTTTATCTTTAGGCTTCACAAAAGTTCCACCAACATAATCCACACATCTTTTCCAATCAAAAAAAATTTTCATCACTTAACTCCAATAGAGTAATATGTCCATTAAGGCTGGACACTATCAGGCTTGTTGAGAATCATTACTTAGCACTAGTCATAACAAATAGCAATAGAAAATATGACAAAACACAATCACTAAGACAAAAGAAATTAGGGATAACTTTTCAATAGCAGAGTCAATTAGGAACCAAATAAAGAGGCAAATCGTATCAAAAACATAATAGCAGAATCACGCTGGAAATAAGTGGCAAAATCAGATCGAAAACAGAGAGAGAAAATCGATACCAGCCGCAAAACGAATCGTACAAATCAACTACTAGAATCCAAAAGTCAATCAAAACTCTTTGATACCATGTTAACAATGATAAACACACATAAACATAGAAGGGAGGAAAAAGAAGAGATGAAGAAGAGAAAAACCCCACTAGAATTTATAAACAAAATGAACAAAAACCAAGGGTAATAGAGTATAATAATTATACAAGAGAATAGAAAAGTTTAAAATACACTGCTACTAATATATAATAGTATTATCTAAAGCATAATATCCAAAAGTATTGTAGTGACAGTGTACTAAAAACAAAATGTATGTTACCTAGTTCATAATTACAATTATATATATATGAAGAACAAAAATGAACGATTTATTAGAGAAAAAATTATTTAGATATTTTTTCTTTTGTAGGGAGCAGATTATCTCTTTTTAATTGTTCGCAATGGCTATATTGTCTCTTTTTAATTATTATTAGAAACTTAATTGTCTATTTTCTAAAAGTGTTTTAAGTTGTGATGAATTATAGTTAATGATCACATTGTCTTGTGCATACTATAGTTTCTCAATTATATCAAAACGTGAACTTGAACTTGTTGTATTTGTAAATAGAGGTTGTCAACAACCTTCATCTCAAAATATTAATCATCTCACCTCCTCATCCATCGTTGATTCTGGTAATTCTAAATCTCATTTTGTTTGCAATATTGTGAATTCTGCTTATTGGCTCGTTGATACAGAAGCTACTAATCATGTTTGTTATTGCAAATCTATGTTCAATTAATTTAAAACAATCAATATAATTTAATTAAAGTTCTCAATGGTTCGACTATCACTACTAACTTTGATGGAATTATTCTACCACGATTAAACAAAACAGAAAAAAATTGACAGTAGATCTAGGAAATGTGTCTATCTCATTGCATTTCTTTTTATTCATTTTCTCCTAGCCACATACTTTTTTTCTTTTAAATTTTCTTCAATAAAATAGTCAAAAGAACGTATTCTGAGGCAATTCAAAACCCTCATGGCAAAGGCCATTCAACAGAGCTTTTCTGCTCTGACTCCGAATAATACTTCGGAACTTACACCAATTTCCTTCTCACAAGAAACCATAATATGCAAATGAATTTTCAACCTAAACTTCATGTGGATGACTCTATTGAGATTTACAAGGCAATATTAATGAATAGTGGCTAAGGGTTTTACCCAAAAAAAGGGTCTAGATTATTTTGAAAATTTTTGCCCTGTAGTTAAAATGACTACCATAAGACTTGTCACAAAAAATTGGTCTTTCTTTCGATTGGATATCAATATTGTCTTTCTACATGGGAAATTTAGATGACCAAATTTATGATATTCCGTGAATACTTTAATGCTAATTTTGTTTGAAAGGTTAAAAGGCCCATTTATACGGCTTAAAACAAATCTAGTAGACAATGAAATTTTAGATTTATCCTCTACTCTTCTAAATCATGGATATACTCAATCCAAACTAATTAGGTTCTTTTCACCACGCATTCTTGAAATGATTTTACTGTTATACTTGTCTATGTAGATGACTTGCTCCTTGTAGGAAATGGCATGAATGAAATTCATTCCATCAAAAAATGACAACACTTTCAACATTTAAAGACCTAAGCAATCTAAAATAGAAAATAAAAAATTAGGGCTTTGAGGTTGCTAAAACAAAACAAAAGAATTTCTCTTTATCAAAGAAAATATTATCTAGATATGTTTACAAAACTCTAGATACTGGCTACTATGCCTTTCTCCACTCTTATGGACCGAAACATAAAGTGTCTTGTTCTTTTGGTTCTACAGTATCAGTATCAGACTTCAATGTTTACAGACGCCATATAGGTAAATTATTATATATTTAACCTGTACTAGGTTTGATATCTCCATTTTTTGTATGCAGATTTGTTAGTTTCTTGCACACCCAACTGATCAACATCTCCCAAGCACCTGTCACTCAACATAAGCTTATACTTCTTCCTTGGTACCTCATTGATCTCTTGAAAGAGTAAGATGTAAGAACCAAATTGATTCAAATACACATAACTACTATTGATATTTGATGATAACAAAATTAAAATAAAAATTGTTCACTAACTTAGTTTCTTTGAGTGAGTGCACATTGATTATCTGACATGGATACATAAATAGTTGTAACTTAGTGAGTGATAAATGCTTATATGCGAAACACATAAAACACTTTGTCAAACTTAATGAAGAAGTAGATATGTTTACTAGTGAAAGTTATGTTTATAAAGTATTGGTCAAAAGACGTTAGTTCATCTTACTATGTGAAATTTATCTTTGAATAAGAAGATAAATCACATATGCAATGTGAGAATAAATGGTTCTTAGTCCAACGCCTTTAGATGAGTAAAACATCTAAAGTGATTAGAAGAAGAACCATAATTGGCCAATGTAATTTAAAGACAACTTAACAGTGATCAATCCTCTTATGAAATGACAACGAAAAGATATTCCTTTGGTCTATATTCATTTGACTTTGAAGATTAGCAAACGATCAAAGAGCTCAAGTTGCCTCTAATGCAATAATCTACAAAGCATAAGTTTTCTAGAACAAGAGATCATCCGAGAAGAATTTGGTAATGATCAATGGTTATGTTACCTCCAATGGATTGTCTTTCCTCTATGATCAAAAAGATGTGACTCAACAACATGGAAAATCAAGCATATGTCAAATTCAATGGAAAAGAAGTATAAAAATAGATTGAAATCTACATAATAAAAATGTGTAAAGTCAAACATCTACTTGTACGATTGCATTAGGCTAATCTTATCTCCAACGACTCTCTTTCTCAATGAACATATTTTCAAGAGTGTCGCGGCCTAAAATTTCGAGTATTTCTCTCGAATTCAATGGAGTCGCCACCAAATTTATTTTTAAAATAGGGAAATATTTGGAAACCCTTAAAATATAGTAAAAAATAAAAAAATGTTGGTCTTTGAAACCAAATTTTGAGTTCGGGAGTCGATTTTGCGTAGGGAAGGTATTAGAGCCCTACGACATCCGTTAAAATTCAACGGTTACCTATAATTAATTGTGCAAAATTAATTTTAACTTAAGTATGTTTATTTTTCTTTATTATTAAATATGAATAAACAATTATTACTATATTTAAAATATGATTTTTTGAATAAATATGTACTTAACAAATAAAGGACAAAAAAAAGAAATTTTTATTATGTGCTTGACAAGAATGTGATCATGCTCCTACGTATCTCCGGTGCGATGGAGAAAATCAAAGCTACGTAGTTCTTGGAAAAATGCAGATGTGTTGATATGTGTTTTAATGGAATATTTGTCTTGTGATATAAAAAAAATGTTTTTTGAAATACTAGGAAATAAAGAGTTTACTTTGAATAAAATATTTTAAATATGAGTTTTAAGACGATCAAGTTGATACAATCGTGTACTCCAACTCAAGAAATAAAGAGATGTACATCTAATTTATCCTTTAATAAAAATATATATTTTATTATATCTCGAGGTTATTAAATTGAGTTCTCAACCCTAAGTAGTCACTTGGTGTTTTTAACCTCAAAGGTAAAAAAGAGTTACTCTAATATAAGTAGGTCGATTTTAAATCTAGTTCATTAAATAAATAAATGGAATAAATAAAGTAAATAGAATAAAATTAAACAAATAAGAGAATTTTAAATCTATCAGTTGTAACTACTGTGTCCTAAAACTCAATATATTAAAAGAAAAGGTGTTACATTTAATAGATAAGTTGATGGATTAGTTCATTAAAAAATGGAATGAATAAAATAGAATATAAGTAAATAAAGTAACGAATGAATAAATAAATAGATAATAACAATAAATAAATAATAGCTAGAATATAATAAAGAAATAACATGAGAGAAAAATAAAGTAAATAAAATAGATAAAAATAATAAATAACTAAATAAATAAATAAAGGAGCTTTAGAAATATCACATCTAATTAAATTCAACAATATTATTTGTATTTTTATGATAAAATTATATTTATTATGAAGGATCAACCCAATTTCTTAAAATAATAAAATAATAATAATAAAATAAACAGACTTAAAGGCTACAGGATTTAGTATTGTTGATAACCCAAGCCCAAACAACTATAAAACAAAAGTCCAAAAATGCAAACCTAATTAGAGGGGGGGCAACACAGAAAACTAGGGTTCTCTAAGTTTCATGTTGCAGAGGCGGATCCAAAATGAAAGGAGCAGCCAACATGTAAGAGGCGGCCTAAAATGAAAGGAGGCGGCCAACAATGAAAGGAGGCGGCCAACATAGTAACGAGGCGGCCAGGCAGATTTCATTAACACAAGAATACAAGTATAGAGAGCAACCAAGAAAGAAGTAGAGAGATAACGAAATATACCGAGATTGGCCGCGAGAAAGGCGAAATAGAGGCCGCGAGAAAGGCGAGAGGCGCCGAGAAAGGGATAGAGACCAAGGAAGCCGCGAGAAGAAGACCGGAATGAGGTGGTGCGGTGCTGCAAAAGCACCGGTTCCCAACGCACGATGGTGACGATATGACAGGTTTGGGTTTTTCTCCTTTTGTCTTTCTTTGTGTGTTTTTAATGGAATGTTAATCTCCGTCGGTCCCTGCTTCTGTGTGCGTGTGTGTTTTTTACATTTCAACTCCTTGTTCTTTTTTGAAATTGATAAGGTGTTTTTATAGAGTTTTTCTTATGTGTTCAGTTGCTTTTCTTTGTCTGCCTTGGTCCTTCTCTATCTATTCTGTTTATGTTTTGATTTGCCTTGCTCATCATCTGCGTTTTTTCTGCATCCCTGATGTATTCATGGTTTTGACTTATCTGTTTTGATCAGTTCTGTTGCTGAGCTTTAATTTGTCTTTTAGTTTCTTTTTTTAAACTCTAAAAGTTGTCTCTTTGTTCTGCACAATGTATACCAAGACTGATTTAAAAAAATTATGTTTTTATGTTTCTCAATTCAGTTACAAAGCAAAGGTCAATGACAACTACATCTGAAACAGAAAGGCAGCAACACAATAGAGCCAAACACTGCATCAGAAACAGAGAGGCAGAGAGGCAACAACAGCAACAAATTAAAAATTATTGTAATTTAATTTAGTTTGGTTTAAATCTTATTGTAATTTAATTTTGCCTTTATTTTAGTTTGTAATTTGATTTGGTTTTAACATTCTAAATAGATTTGAAATTGTAAACTTATAATACATAATGAAATTATTTATTGTAATTATTTTATTTCCTTTTTTAAATACACATTTCCTTTTTTATATTTGTTTTCAAAATTGACAAAATTAGGGTACTACAGCTGCCCCTAATTTTATAAATTATATTTTACTGAAAATATGATAATGTGAATAACTAAATGGTATTCGTTTTCATGTTATCAGGTAAAAGATAAGTAAATATAAGAACCTATATTTTTGTCCAATAACAAACACATGTGTTAAAGTGCATTTGAAATGTTAAAGTGAGAATGATGCAAATTTGTTTAGATATGGCAGAAAATCGTCTTCGGTTAATTACTGATGGCGTAGATTACAGAAATAAGATGATCAGTTTCGGATTGGTTACGGATGCGTAGATCGACAGAAATGAAGGTGATCGTCTTCGGATTGGTTACCGTATGGATCTCTTCGGATTGGTTACCGTATGGATCTATAGAAATTAAAAATGACCGTCTTCGGATTGGTTACCGATGCGTAGATCTATTAAAAATGATCGTCTTCGGATTGGTTACCGATGCGTGGATCTATAGAAA
>PGWS01027945.1:0-12815 GCA_002896235.1 Cicer reticulatum | reverse complement strand
ATTGGTTACCGATGCGTGGATCTATAGAAATTAAAAATGACCGTCTTCGGATTGGTTACCGATGCGTAGATCTATAGAAAAAATGATCGTCTTCGGATTGGTTACCGATGCGTAGATCTATAGAAATTAAAAATGATCGTCTTCGGATTGGTTACCGATGCGTAGATCTATAGAAATGAAAGATGATCGTCTTCGGATTGGTTACCGATGCGTAGATCTATAGAGATGATCGTCTTCGGATTGGTTACCGATGCGTAGATCTATAGAAATGAAAGTGATCGTCTTCGGATTGTTTACCGATGCGTAGATCGTAATTGGTCCAATCTTGAAGGTAAATAAAGAGGGTAAGTATATGATACTTGCAATTCAAACGATAAGGTATGAACGATTCATGCGTGTGTGATGTATTGAGTAAAGTGTTAATGAAGATGCATGGATCATGTGAGTATGAGAAAATTATGTATGGTTTATGTGTCATGCATTATAGATAAATTTTTTGTTCTTTTCTCTTATTCCCCGATCCTTATGCTTTTTCCGTCCCAAGACTCAATGGATGAATAAAGACAAATATTGTTTCCACATGATGACTCTTCGTATATACCGAATGACCGCTTTTTCCGAAGTGAAGCAGAAATCCATTGTATAAAATGACTACCCTCCTTATTATTCTTCACACACTCATATATCTTGAGAATCAAACGAGTTCCCGTGTATATTTTCAAGTGTCAAAATTTTTAAAGTATTTTTATATTTTCACATATTTCAAATTCCAACATTTATTATTATAAAACAAAATTTGAAACAATAGAACACTCAATAATGAAACTGGATTGGTATATAAAGAGTGTAACGTACAAGATCGAATGACAATATTGGAAAATGTACATTCGTTTAAAAGCAAAACAATTGAGGCAGGGGTTACAATGTGGGGACGAGTATGTTTAATTTAAGTGGAGACATAACAAACGCTAGTCATTCTTGTAATTTAAGAATCCTAATAATCAGCTTCCAAGAATAATAATTGCCCCAGTTTGAAGTTTTTGATTTTTTTTTTATCCCTAACTTTGCATGGACTACTCTTCCAAGTTTCCAATCCATCGGGGTGCTCTAAATTTTTGTCTAGTCGCCTTTTCAGGTTTTCACCTAGCGAGCTCATCACCCTTTTTTAAGCAAATATTTTTTGACTACAATCTGAATTTACGGAAGTGAAGGTCATCTCCATCCATTTCTGCGAGTATTAGAGCTCCTCCAGAAAAGCTTTTTTCACAACATATGGTCCTTCATTAATTCGAGTCACTTTCCACGAAAATCTTTTTTATGGGCAATATTTTCTTTAACACCAAGTCCTTCTTGAAACTCTCGACGGAGGACTTTTTTCCGTATGCTTTTTAAGTCTATTTTTGATATAGCTGACGTGACATAGAGCTAATCATTCTTTTTCTTCTATGAGACTTAATTGGTCCAAATCGTGATTGACTCATCCGCTCTCTTCCGTTTTGTTTTCCATCAAGACTCTGATGTGAGGGAATTCAACTTCAATGGGAAGTACCAGTTCCATTCCATACACCAATGAGAAAGGAGTTGCCTCTGTTGAGGTACGAACAGAGGTTCTATAGCCATGTAATGCAAAGGGAAGCATTTCATGCCAATCCTTATATGTCTCCACCATCTTTGTATGATCTTCTTGATATTCTTATTTGCTGCTTCTACGGGCTTCATTCATTTTCGGACGATATGGCGAAGAATTAATGGTGCTGAATTTTGAAACTATCACACAACTCTTTCATCATTTTTGTTATTCAAATTAGTCGCGTTATCAGTGATTATCTTGTTTGGTAAGCCATATCGACAAATCAATTCTCTTTTGATGAATTTGACAACCACACTTCTCGTCACATTGGCATAAGAACGGCTTCAACCCATTTGTGAAGTAATCAATAGCTACCAAGATAAACCGGTGACCATTGGAAGCTTTGGCTCGATGAGTCCAATAACATCCATCCCCCACATTGAAAACGGCCATGGTGATGTTAAATCATTCAAAGGTGGGCGGTACAATGTACTTTATCAGCATATATTTGACATTATGACATTTCTTCTTAACATGACTAAGCAGTCGGATTCCATGGTCGCGCAGTAGTAGCCAGCCCTCAAGATTTTTCTTGCCATTGCGTGTCATTGCATGAGTCCAAAAGAACCTTCATGACCTCTTGAATGATCTTCTCTGCTTCAGCTTGATCCACACATTCTGAGGAGAACATATCATATTTCTCTTGTTAAAAGCACATCACCATCTAAGAAGAAGTCATTGAGAGTCATCTCAAAACCCTCTTGTCGTTCTTGAAATACATGATGGATATTCACTATCTTAACTAAGGATTTGATATCCATAATAACCATGGTTTGCTATCAAGCCTTCTTCTATCGATAAGCAATATGCTGGCTTATCCTTTTTGTTGAATTTATGACCCGCACATCCTGACTGACGCTTATTTTGAACATTGATGATAATGTGGCCAAGGCACTCATCCAGTTGGTTTCTTCTCGAGGATTATGTGAAAAGTGATATGCTCGAAGTTTCTAAACCAATCTTGATATGTGTATGATACGGAAACCAATTTGGAATCTCGAGTTCCCACTCTCCTTTTGTTTGATGGATAACTAAAGATGAGTCTCCATATACCTCAAGAACTTTTATCTTTGACTCAATGGCGCTTAATGCCCATGACCATGCTCATATTCGGCAACTATTGTTTGTGCATCAAACACAATCTAGGCCGTAAATGGAGTGAACTGGGTTCTCCGATGAAATCAAAATTGCCCCACTTCCTGACCTAACGCATTAGAAGCACATCACACACCAGCATCCATTTTTCTTTATCAGGTGATTCATTCTCTTTCAAATAAAATTCATGAGCGCCTTCATCGGGAATTCACACTGCATTGATTGATAATCTTCTACAGGTTGTTGGGCCAAATACTTCTGTAGGTACTTTCCTTTATAGCTTTTGTGTAACGTATACCAAATCGTATTCTGAATAACAACATCTGCCAACGGCAATCCTTCCAGTAGACAGGTTTCTCAAAGAATACTTAAGGGTCAGTTTTAGACACCAACCAAGTTGTATGACATAACATGTTATTGCCTAACCGACGAGCAGCCATGCTAATGCGCAACATGTTCGTTCAAGTAGTGAAACCTCGTTTCACAGCTGGTGACTTTTTGCTCAAATAAAAAATAGCATGTTTTTTCTACCTAGATCATCATGCTGCCCCAATACACAACCATTGAATCGTCAAGTACGTAGATACATAAATAAGAGTTGTTCCAGGAACAGAGGCACTAAGATTGGAGGTTTTGACAAGTACTGTTTAATCTTTTCGAAAGCTTTTTGACAATTATCATTCCAACTTCAACTTTTGGTCTTGGCGCAACAACTTGAAAATTGGCTCGCATGTAGCGGTGAGATGCGATATGAACCTGGCAATGTAATTACAATCTTCCAAAAAGCCACGCACTCTTTTTTCTGTGCGTGAGCGGCATTCTTGTATGCTCTTACTATTACTGGGTCCACCTCTCATCCCTTTTTGACTAACGATAAACCCAAGTAAACTTACCTGATCTACACCAAATGTGCATTTTGCAGGGTTTAAACGGAGTCTGAACTTCCTCATCGCTCAAATAACTTTGAAGGTACAACATGGTCTTAGCTTCGGTTTGAGATTTTGCGATCATATCATCAACAACCTCTATTTCTTTATCATCATGTCATGAACAAGGTTACCATTGCTCTTTGTAGGTTGCCCCAGCATTCTCAATCAATGGCATCACTTTATAGCAGAATAAGTTCCCCATGTGTGATGAATGTAGTTTTCTCCTATCTTCGGGAGCATATTGATTGAATTGTATCCTGAGAAACCATCCATGAAGGAGAAAAGAGAGTAATTGAGCAGTGCTATCCACTAGGACATCATCAGAGGTGAGGAAATTCATCTTTATGGACTAGCTTTATGTTAAAATCCGATAATCAACTGCACATTCGAACCTTTCCATCTTTCTTTGACTGGTACAGTATTAGCACCATGAGGATATTTTGCTACTGCTAAGAAATCAGCATCAATTTGTTTCTTGACTTCTTCTCTAATTTAAGTGACACATCAGGCCCTCATCCTCCTCAAATTTTTGTTTAATTGAGCACATTCAGGCATTGAGTGGTAGCTGTGTCAAACTATGTTAGTATCTAACCCGGGCATATCTCTGATATGACCATGCAAAGACATCCCATAATCAATTAAAGTTGAAACAACTTTTTCTCACTTTCGACTCACTTTCTTTTCATAGACATACAGTTCTTTGATAGGGTTGGATTTAGCTTCATGTTCATTGAAGCTTTCTAATTACTGGGGGAGGTCCACTAATCGTTCTTCACTTCTGATTAATATGGATATCATGTTCAGTGCATATTTGCCATATTCATTGATCATGATTTAGTATGAGATAAAGATTGCCAATTGAAATTCCAAATTTTATTGTATAATAAGTAGGAAATTGAAATACATGCGCCTAAATTAGTTATCCTTATAGCTTTGGGCAGAGCAAAAAGGAGTTAAAATACATTAATTGTAACTTTGAAAGAAACAAACACGGGAAACTCGATGATCTTCCAATGTTGAGATTGGTGTTTTGGAGAACATGGGTAACTACTTGAGGGTATCATGCATCAACACGATCCTCTTCTACAACAGCCACTTATCAGCATATATTATTCCAGCACTTTGAAAGGTTGAACGAATGTCACAATAGGGATCTTTTGTGAATATCTGGTACCCGATTTTCCAACGACTAGCTTGCTTTCTCGTTTTTTTTTCTATTACAAGCGTTCTCTTGATCAGCTTTGTGTAGGTATATATCCCAACCCGTACTTATCCTTCTTTTTCGGTATTTCTATCAATTTCCCGAATTTAACAAAAACTCCTTCTTCCAACATGAATTTTGTAGCCTTCAATGAAGTGTAGATAATTTGGTTCTTTTTAAACGAAATCCTCTACCATGAAGACAGCGTTGGCGATTTCTAATGCTTGGAAGGAAGTCTCAATGGCTTTCCTCGTGTCTTCATGTAGCCTGTAGAAGATAATGACTCACTATCATATCTTCTCCCCAGATATTATCACCAGTTTATTGTTCACATAAACTTTGCTTTTTGATGGAGAGTGGAGTCACTGCTCAGCAGCGTGAATCCACGTACTCCCTAAAAGGCCAACTGTAACGCCGGCCTTATATCCATCACTTGAAAAGTTATTCCAAGTATGGGGGTCCGATTTGAATCGGCAGGTCCAATCTCACCAATAACTTGTCTTCTGGACCCGTCAAATCGCTCACCACCATAGCACTCGGCTTAAAACAAGCCCATCAACAAATAGTTTTGATAGTGTTGATTTCGCTATGAACATTTAAACGATGAACCATTATCAACTAGCATCGCCGCAAGAATATATCATGACCATTTCACAGCGATGTGTACGTGCTTTATTATGCTCCACCCCTTCAGTTGGTAATTCCATACATCACTAAACTCAACCCGTTACAGCGGTGATATTACCGACAACTCCATCAAACTGGTCAACGGTGATATCATGAGTAACATGCCATCGTTTAAACTTTCATCAGTGCCCTTCTATGTGCTTCAGAGTTAGATATAACAAAGAAAGAACAGATATCTTAGAAGGGGTTTGATTTAGTTGATCTACCACTAATCATACTCCACTTGTGATAACAATTCAACCCAAATTCATTAGCTTCTTCTCGATATGTTTTTTGCAAGTTTCTGATCCTTTTATGGCATGATACACAACATCCTTACCCTTTTCTCCACGACCTTTCTTTTTCCTAAGTTCTTCGGAGTGTATACTCGACCATTTCGGGTCATCCCGCCAACCCTGAAATATTGTGATATCAGTACTTGAGGCTAATGATTCACATGATTGATGATATTACTAATGGGTGTGACTTCATAACTCCATGGAACCGCTTTGTTATTTTCATAAGGAAAAGAGGTTGGTGCTTGAACATTTATTGCATTTTTCTCCCACTATGAATGGCTTAGGATTCTTTTCTATAGAGGATTTCCAATGGTCTTGGAAAAGATTATTTTTTCCATGCATGGCTCTATGGTCGATACATATCACCTTTTGTGTACTGTCCATCTCTTCTTCAATGAGATTGACAGCGGTATCTTCGTGACCCGACAAAGGATTATTCCAACGTTGGGACATCTTCCTGAAGGTAGCGCCATTTGCATTGATCAATTCTTGCACTTTAGTTTTTAAGGGCTGACATTCTCGACGGAATGCCCACGGCTCCAGCATGGTATTCAATTGCGTTTTGATTATACCATTTCCGGAAATGGTGGTTCTAGAGTTTCATTGGCCTCACAGGACTACCATTGAATTTTGGAGTAAGTGAGGCAACAACTGACTGTACGTGACAGGAATTGGGTCAAACGGGTTTGTCCCTTTTTGATTGACAGGTGACTGTAGTGAGTTGAGATTGAATTTGGTTCCATTGACTTTGTTGGGAAAATGGGTAGGTGGTGTTGATAAAAAGGTGTCTTTGAAGGGTGAATGAGGGTATGAAGCTTGTGTGGGTTGCAGGCCACATATGGATAAGGAATGTAGAGTTAGTGATATTGGGGCTGGAAGTTTGGGGCGATAGAATTGATAGGTGGATGGAGACTCTGGGGTTTACCATTACAGCATTAGCTCCCTTCTCTTCTTTTTTGTGAATGTCGTTTGGGTCTTTTTATGCCGGTTGCTGCACATACATCTTTCCACTCCTCAAGCCCACTTCTCTATCCTTTCTCCCTATCTGACCAGATCAGAAAAGTTTGAATGATATCACTCCCATTCCATCCCTATCATATAAAAGGCGACTGGAGAGTATCCAATAAACACTACCAACCATTTCTCTTTCAGATAAGGGAGGTTCCACTTTGTGATGGCCATTTCCCTCCACCGCTGTGCGATACTCTTTGAGAGATTCCATTATCCCTTATATCGCATGAATTTGCAGTTGCATCCTATCAGGGGCCATCGTCAATGTTGTATCTGTTGTTCAAAAAGGCATCGAGCCAGGTCTTTCCATGAACGAATTCGATTTCGGCTCAGAGCCATATACCAAACTTATACGATGTCCCACTCAAACTGTCTTGGCAAAAAGTGAATGAGCAGCTTGTCGTTAGAGGCATGAGAACCATTTTCATGCATACATAGTTGAGATGATATTTTAGGACATGTGTTGCCCTTGTATTTTCAAAAAGTCAGGAACCTTGAATTTGGGAGGGATAGTCACATCAGGAACCAGACACATATCGAAAGCTTCAAGGCCATAAACATTATACCCCTCAATTGCTTTTATTCGCTCTTCCAAGACATGGAATTTTTCCTTTGATTGTGTATCATCCCCAATGTGAGGTTGATGCCAATTCCCGTTAGCATCAAAATGGGGCACTTGAGGTACACTATATGGAATATTTTCTGTGGGTATAGTGTTTTGGGGTGGCACATAGCCCAGATGAGGTGGGATTTGTGATTGGTTTAAGTTTTGGGGATTAACAGCTGAGTGGTTTTGGTTATTTTCTATGGGGTTGATGACTACAGGCGGAGTATAACCAGGCGGGAGACCATATATAGGAAATTGCATAGATGCTGTGCGGAATTGTTGGTTAGTCGGGGTAAAACCTGGTGGGTGAGAAGGAGTAGTTTGGTGTTCTTCATTTACAATCGGAGGATCCCCATCTGTATTCTCCTTCCTTGCCAAAGCCTGTATAGCTTCCAGAATTCGATCAACTTTTTCTTTCAGTTGGTTGACATCCGCTCTTATCACCTCTTGGTTTTGCTCGAGTTCATCCATGATCTTGGAATTCGCACGCGTTCGATAAGGGTGTCGGGGAAACAGCTTTGTTGATTTTTTTCTTTGCGTTTTCTGTTTTAAAAAAAAAATAAGTAAATAAAATTTCTATGAGTATGAAAATATGAATGTGATGGAAATGAAATAAATTAGTTAATTATGATAGTTGGATAGTGGGGAATCATACGCCTTAGGTAATAGCAAGAACAAATTATTAGTGAAGAAAATATGAGGCCTGGAAATCAAAATAGAAAATCCTTCATTGATAAGAAAAAGAGTACATCATATTCAAATTAAAAACTACATTGACTATGAGATTTCAATCTTCTCTTCTAATAGGACAACCAATCTTCTCTTCCAATTCTTTTATCAAATTTTTGCAATATTCAACGAACTTGTAGACTTTGATTGGAGTATTCAACGGATGCATTACCGCATCAATTTCTCTTAGATGTGTTGGAATTTTTAAGACTGTTGATTAGCTACATTGTCCAATTTTGAAAAGCAGTCTTTTCAATGTCTTCCTTTATCTATCCAACTCTTATAGACCTCTATTCTTTAATTGGAACCTAGCAACGTCATAAATCGATCCTCCCAAAATATGGTTTCGTCCTTTAGGTCACTATAGATCTTTTCTTGGTAATCGATGTAATTCTTCAGCTCACTTAGAATCTCCATTTCTATTCTTATGCGTCTTGATAGTTTTCGGAGTAATTCTTCAGTTCTTCATTGTGTTGCCTCTCGTTCCTTACTTGACTCTCATACTCAGCTACCATTCTTAAGTTGTTCCTTTACTTCCTCAATACTCCTTTTTATCTTCTTCTAGAAGCTTGTTGATTTTGACCACAACTGCTTCCACAAATATAGCCTCTTCGATAGCTGCATTCTTTTCTGCTGCTTTCGCACATCTAACTCTTCATTTGCACCTCTCAAACAATCTTGTATGTCAAGTTTATTTTCTTTTTCAACTTTCAACCTCTTGTTACTTCTTTCAATAAACTGACTTTTACAAGTGTTTTCTGATCGTAAGTTCTCATTCTCTTGGGTGACTTTTTCTAACTTTGCTTGCAGCTCTTTTTTCTCCTCTTCAGATTTTAGCAAAGATGCTTTGAGCTCTTCTATCTCTTCATTTGCAACAAGAATTGGTTCAGGCATTTCCTGATCATTTGAGGGTGTACTGTGGAAAGGCAGCTTGATTTCTTGGACTCTATTTTTTACCCATTGTTGATAGGGTTCTTTTGTGCTGCAACTTCTGCATCCAAGTGCTTTTCCTTTTCTGATGATCTTCTCCCAAGCTCGACTTATCCTTCGCAACATCGGTGGGTTTACTATACCCGTATTGTGCAAAATAAAAGCTTCCAATGACTTATCATCAGGTTTTTCCAACATAGGGTAGCCAAGCTGTCTCAAAGTTATCGCCGGATTGTAATTAATACATCCTTTGGTTCCCATGAGAGGCACATTTGGAAAATCTCCGCATTGACATATTACTTCCTCCACCCCTTGTTCTCTGTGATACCATGAAATTGTGTCTCCAGTAAGGCTAGCTATACTTTGAGCCCATTCACGATTATCTTTAATTCCAATATGATACCCTTTCTTGAACATATGAGACATAAACCAGATATACAGCACTGGAGCACAACACAAAATGGTTCCCCCTTTCTTCTCATGTCGCATATGTAGAGAGTAGTATACATCAGCAAGAATCGCGGGAACTGGATTTTGCTTATGTTTGTTAAAAGATAAGAAGACATTGATAGCAGCAAAATCAACAAAATTATCAAGGTTTGGGAATAAAACAATACCATAGATGATTAGAGCCAAAACGTCTATAAAAGCACTCCATTCTTTTTTAATGGCTAAATCGTGGCACTTTTGCTCTAGATATTTTCTTGAAAAACCATGAATGGCTCCTTTTTCTTCTTTTGTACTTGCCAACTCTCTTATATCGATTTTCAATACTTCCGAAATTGCCTCCAAACTTGGTGGTTGCCCAGTATATCGATAAGGATTTCCTTTTTCTAGGGAATAACCCAATATTCGCTCAAATTCCTCTAATGTCGGGGCCAACTGAAAGTCTTGAAAGGTGAAACATCTTAAGAGAGGGTCGTAATACTGAGCCAAAGCCGTGAGGTCCCCCGTTTGCACATTTACTGCCAAGAGATTTAGGATCTTCCCATATTTGAGAAAGAAACTATCACGTTGTATAGTTTTCATTTGATTGCTGATGTCTCTTAAACTTTTCAAATCAGGTTGTTTGAATTTTAAAAGTAAAGTTTTTCTTTTTTCTGATCCCATTGTCTGCTTTAATTTAACACGTGACTAAGATTCTTATGATTCCCCAACAATCCTAAAAATTGATGCAAAATGCCAATTTATTTTCAAAAGAAACAATGTCATGAAATATGAATGCAATTATGTAGAATGTATGTTGTGAATATATAACATTTTGAATGAATGTATGAGGTGTTTTTTGCTAATATGGATATTCTTATAATGAAAGGGTCTATTAGCTTATGTAGTGAAACTCTCACAAAGGTGGCTCTATAGTTCTAAACACGGTCCCTAGAGCCAATAATCTCATTTTGGAATATTGTCAACAACAATAGGTAAAATTTTAGGCCGCCAGCTGTCGCGGCCTAAAATTTCGAGCGTTTCTCGAATTCAATGGAGTCGCCACCAAAATTTATTTTAAAATAGGGAAAATATTGGGAAACCCTTAAATAGTAAAAATAAAAAAAAATGTGGTCTTTGAAACCAAATTTTGAGTTCGGGAGTCGATTATGCGTAGGGAAGGTACTAGCACCCTACGACATCCGTTAAAATACGGTTACCTATAATTAATTGTGCAAAATTAATATTAACTTAACTATATTTATTTTTTTATTATTAAATATGAATAAAAATTATTACTATATTTAAAATATAATTTTGAAATAAATATGTACTTAACAAATAAGGGACAAAAAAAGAAATTTTTATTTATGTGCTTGACAAGAATGTGATCTTGCTCCTACGTATCTCCAGGTGCGCTGGAGAAATCAAAGCTACGTAGTTCTTAGTTAGAAAATGTTGATGTGTTGATTTTGTTTAACAAAAGTGGGTTTTGTTATAAAAAAAAGTTTTGACAAAAAATAGAAAAAATAAAAGAGTTTGATTTCAATAAATACTTTAAAATACGAGTTTTAAGACGATCAAGTTGTACAACTCGTGTCCCAAAACTCACGGGATAAAGAAGATGTCACATCTAATTTAATCCTTTAAAAAAAATTTATTGTTCACAATTTTTAAATTGAGTTTCAAAACCACCAAGTAGTACAACTTGTGTTTTAACAACTCAGAGATAAAAAAGAGTTACATCTAATAAATAGGTCAATTTTAGATTAGTTCATTAAAATAAATAAATGAATAAATAAATAAAATAAAATAAATAAGTTAAATAAATAGAGTTTTAGAATTATCAAGTTGTACCACTTGTATCCTAACAACTCAAAGATTAAAAAGATGTCACATCTAATTAACCTTTAACATAATATTTATTTGTATTTTTTATGATGAAATTGATATTTAAATATGAAGAAAATTAAACCTTTTTTTAAAAAAAAATAATAAAAAAAGTAAAATGAATAGATTTAAATGGACTAAGATTAGTAAAATTTAAATGAGTTGAGATTAGTAAAATTTGAATGAGTTGAGATTAGTAAAATAAAAATGAGTTGAGATTATTAAAATTTAAATGAATTGAGATTATTAAAATTTAAATGAGTTAAAATTAGTAAAATTTAAATAAGTTGAGATTAGTAAAATAAAAATGAATAGATATTAGTAAAATAAAAATGAGATTAAGATTAGTAAAATAAAAAAATGGGCTGAGTTTGAATATATTTTGTTATTAACCCATAACCCAGGCCCAACCCAACTTAATAATCAAAAAGGGTCAAAACTGAAACTAAGAAACCCTAATTTCATTTGGGGAAAAACGGCCAACTTGAGACACAAAGGAGGCGGCCAACATGAAGTTGCAATGGAGGCGGCCAACATGAAGTTGCAGAGGAGGCGGCCAAACACGAAGTTGCAAAGGAGGCGGCCAAACACACGATCGGAACCAGGATGCGAAAACAGAAACGATGTGAGGGAACAACGACGGTGAGGACGGTGACGGCAACCTCGGCGACGGTGAGGATGGTGACAACAAACTCGACGACGGTGAGGAGGGTGACGACAACCTCGGCGACGGTGGCAGCACGGACAACGACATCGTCCAAGGGGTGAGTTTTTTTCGTTTTTTATTTTACTTTCAAAAACAAAACTTATTTTTATATTAGCTTACATTTATACGACAATAGAACTATGTAAAAGGAAGAAAATACCTTTTCTTCTTCTGGCTCGTTTCCTTTTGCTACTGCTTTTGCTTTCTCCTTTTTTCTGTTTAAGTATTTTTTCTATTCTGGTTTGATTTCTCCTTCTTTGTATGTTTTTTTATCAGTGGTGTTCATCCCAGATCCTCCACTTTGAAATTTTATAGGGTATATTTATAGAGTTTTTTATGTGTTCAGTTGCTTTCTTTGTCTGCCTTGGTCCTTCTCTATCTATTTCCTGTTTAATGTTTTGATTGCCTTGCTCATCATCTGCATTTTTCCTACACCTCTGATGCATTCATGGTTTTGATTTATCTGTTTTGATCAGTTCTGTTGCTGAGCTTTAATTTGTCTTTTAGTTTCTTTTTTTTAAACTCTAAAAGTTGTCTCTTTGTTCTGCACAAAGTGTACCAAGACTGACTTAAAAAAAAATGTTTTTATGTTTCTCTAATTAGTTACAAAGCAAAGGTCAATGACAACTACATCTGAAACAGAAAGGCAGCAACAAAATAGAGCCAAACACTGCATCAGAAACAGAGAGGCAGAGA
>PGWS01027937.1:0-14018 GCA_002896235.1 Cicer reticulatum | reverse complement strand
GAAGGAGCCCTTACCTTCGCGTTAGCTCTAACGTGCGTTTCCGGTACCGCGAGCAAATCCGGTAAAAATCTCCGCTCGCAACGTCGCCTTCAAATTGGTCCCCTAGCACCGTAGCGTGGTAGTGAGCAACTTTCCCTTCTATCTCTTCGAGAAATGAAGCTTGGATCTAGAAGAAACGGAGGGGTTTGTGTTTGGATCTCAAATACCGTTTTCCTTCGTTTTCGGATCAAAGAGGAAGAGTGGAGTTGCGAAACCTTTGTTCTAACTCTCACCCAACCTTGGGTTACTAGTCTTGAAGAAAGAAAAGCAACGAAAATGAAAATGGGAGAAGGAGGGGAAAGTGTGTCGCGGGTGAAGAGAAGAAGATGAAAAAAATCCAATTTTCCTTCCTTCCTTTTTCCTTCTGATTTTCCTTCCTTTCTATTTCCTTCCTCCTTTATAAACCCGTTCTTTCCTTTCCTTCCTTCTAATTTCTTTCTTTTTATTCTCCACCAACAAACCCACACACACACCATTATATATAATATAATATATATATAATATATTATATATATATATTATTATTATATAATTTATATTAAATATAATTAACAAAATATCTCAAATATCTAGATATTTGTTAAATTCACCTTTTTTACCCGTAACGCATTAAATTTCCGAAAAATGATCTACCGCACTTATTTAAATTTAATTGATCGACGATTAATCAACATGGGATCAAAATAACTTTTTGATCCTATACACTCCATAATATTATTAATTTTGGCTAAAAAGCCTCCGGGCCAAAATCCAAAATACAATAAATACATAAAGTGTACTTTAAAATTATGGGTCTTACACAATTCAAGTACTTGAGAACTTTTAGAATGATATGAAAATCTAATGCAAGTTTCGAGTATAATCATACACAAACGGCATATAAGGTAACAAGGAGAATAACATAAATGAAAATTAAGTCAGAATATCATAAAAGTTAATGACATTAACATGTCCCGAAAAGAGCAATACGCAAATAACACATAATTAAAAGACCAAGGAGTTCATGAAACAAAGATCACAGTAACAGTATAATGCCAAAGATTAACTTAGTACATAACTAAAGGACTTAATCAAAATTTGTCGGGATGTGGAAATGATCAAGTTTGTCTGATAAATTACTAATGTCTTGAGATAGTGCGTCATGATTGCGAGCAATAGTAGTTTCCAATATTGGTGAAGCGAGATGTCCGATAGAGGTGGTCAACTCTTCGAATCGCAATCTGAGTTTGGAAGAGGTTTGAGAAGAATCAAGGCGAGTCATGATCATTGATTGGAGAATATATATCATCATTCAGATCAGGTACCTCGCCATCTTCATCTCCTTGAGCAGCCGCGTTGAGGAGTCCAGCATTGTCCTATACCGGTGCATCATTCAGATGGTTGACCATGATCACTATTAGCACAAATGCTTCAAGCTCTTATTCCATATTATCCGCATGCTAGGCAAGACACCTAATCCAGAATTTTCTTGGTGGTGTAAAAAATAACTTCATCAGAGAAGTCCACACCAAAGTGTTCCAAAATCCGTGAAACTTCCTTTGCATAGGGTAAGCCAATTGCCTCGCGAGAGCCAAACATAATAGATTTCACAAAAAATGCCCAATTAAGTTGACGACCTTCAAACATGAAATTCATAATTTGCAATTCAAACTCCGAAATTTGGGAGTAATTTCCAGCCTTTGGAACCAGAATGTAGCTAAGGAAATAGTGTAGAAGCCGATAATCAACAGTAAGATTTCCCACACCATACCGTTGCTGGGCATATTTGGAACCTGCCTGAGCTCTCTTTTGTTCCATGGTGCGTCGGTCAAATCGACAGAGGGAGACATACGCATCATACTTAGAAATATCACCCCATTCACATAATTGGTTTGGACAAAAATTTTCACCATTAAAAGGGATATTCAGAATTTCTCCAATGGTTTTGGTATTTAAACGGATGATTTTACCACTTAACCCGAGAGACTACCTATTCCCTCATTCATGAGATGCAATAAAAAACCCACCAAATCTGGATAAACACGACTTTTAAGCCTATAAACATTCAACTGTGTGCTTTAGCATACGCTGGAAATTTAAAGTCAGAGAAAAGTCTAAAGTACCATAACTTTTGGCGATATAAGTCTCTTGTCCGAGTAGAATGTGCGAAAACGATCAATTCCGTCGGTGTGTGTAGAAGCTGGGTTTAGATCTGTGATGTTAGGATCCTGGTTCGTTTTCGTGAGGGACCTACTGCTGCATGTTTGGTGTATGGTACTCGTATTGCGGGCATCCATTGGTCAGAAAGAGGTATTTTTTGGGGAAAATGGGTTTTTAGAGAAATATGAGAGTTGTGAGAGATTTGAAGAGGATGACAAGAATGGAAGTAAAGAGTAATGGATTATTGTTAGGTTGGATGAATGAGGTGAAGTGGTGGAGGAGGAGAGATGAGTTTTGGAGAGAAGAGAGGAGAAAACTGAGGGCTAAGTATTCGAATACCAAAGAATAATAACCCAAATATGTGAAGCAGCTTTTATATCTGGGCAAAACGCGAAAGTGTATTCGACTACAACTTCTTGTATTCGAATACACATTTTCTGGAACGTGTATTGACTACACATCCTTTGTATTCGAATCAGGAAATCTGGAAAAGTTGTATTCAAATACAAACATTTGTATTCGACTACATAAGCACAGTTTGCTTAAAAATCAATTTTTTATGAAATATTGCCATCATGTAATACACAAATTCATATATCAGAAGCAATAATCAACAAGACATAAAAGATAAGAAACTATGTATATCATGCAAGGTTAAAGATCATTTTCACTCAAATACCAAGTTCTCTTCGGATTTTTATAACATAGAGTCTCTAGTAATGGTTTTGTAAATATATCAGCCAATTAATTGTGTGTATCAACAAATGTTACCTCAACATTACCTTTAAGTACATGATCCCGTAGCAAAATGATGTTCGGATATCGATGTGTTTCAGTTCTAGAAAGGTGCATGATTGGATTCTTTGAGATGTTTATTGCGCTTGTGTTATCACATCTTAAGGGAATGCATCCGAGATCAACATCCATAGTCATGTAATTGCTGTTTAAGCCAGAAATCTGGGCACAACAGCTTCTGCTGCAATGTATTCACTTCAGCAGTACTAAAGTGCAACGCAAGCTTGCTTTTTACAAGACCATGAAACAAGTGCATTTCCTAAGACATGGCACGTGCGCTGGTGCTTTTAACGGTCTATTTGCATCCGCAATAATCCGATCAGAGTATCCAACTAGGCTACATATGCTACCCTTGGGATACACATAGGCCTACATTTGTTGTTCTTTCAGATACTTCATAATTCTTTAACACTACTAGAATGTGATTCTTTCGGATCTGCCTGAAATCTGCACACAGACAAACACTAAACATGATATCTGGTCGGCTGACCGTAGATATAATAATGATCCATCATACATCGATATTTGGATATGTCGATTGAAATTCCTGATGCACTTATCAACATATGTTCGGAGCCCATTGGAGTTGTACTTCTTTGCTTGTCCATTTCAAATTTATTTAGTAATTCTTACAATATTTGGTATAGATTTGATGAGGATGTCGTGCTCAAGTTGCTGATATGAGTTCCAGGAAAGTAGTTTTTTCCTCATGGACATATTCGAATTCTCCTTGCATCATTGAAGAGACTTCACATATGTCCCTGTTGGTTTGATCCAAATATATATAATCAACATAATTTGAACCAATAATGTGTGACCATTATCTCTTTTGACAAATAACGTTATATCAACCTCTCCTTTGTCAAATCCTCGTTCACAATTCAAAAGGTGCTTAATATGCTTACCAAGCTATATGGAGCTTGTTTTAGACATAAAGAGCTTTTCAATGTTGGTAACGTGTGATGGATTATAGGAATCTTCAAATCCGGGGACTGCTTGACATAGAGCTCTCATTTATGTACCCATTGAGAAAAGGCACTCTTCACGTTCATTTGATATAGCTCAAAATTCATGGAGGACCAAGCATATACTAGTAGTAGACGTATTGCACTCTAATCTTGCTACGGGAGCAATGTTTCTCCAAAGTCTATCCTTCCTCTGATTGTATCCTTGAGCGAAAAACAATCAGCTTTGTTGCGAACAACTATGCCATTTCATTCTAGTTAAATTTTAAACACCCATTTTGTACAAATGATGTGTAAATATTTCCAGGATTAGAACAGTTCCACTGGCTCTTCAATTGATTGAGTTCTTCTTAGCTGGCAGATATCCATTGATCACGTTTAAGTGCATCCACCAATTAATTGGAGGGTTCGATATTGAGAACAACGCCCATTAGCAATCATCGTGCAATTTTAATCTTGTATTGACTCCTTATTTATATCACCTATGATGTTGTCAAAGGGTAGATATCTATGGGTTCTCCATTCTTTAGGAAATCATCACTTTCCTTTCAATATTGACCCACTATCTTGTTGTGGTTGATAGTTTGAAGTTCTTTTGCTTGGATCATGCTTTCAAAACATCATCATCACAAGAAATAATATTTTTCCTCTTTTATGGGGTTAGTTCATCAAAGGTTACATGCATTGATTCTTCAACTAATAAGGTTCTTTTATATAAAAAATTCTAAATGCTTTACTAGATAAAGAGTAACGAGAAATATACCTTCATCAGCTATTTCATCAAATTTTCCAAGGTTGTCTTTACCGTTATTTAACACAAAAACACTTACATCCAAAAATGTGGAAGTGAACGAATATTGGGTTTTCTACCTTTGTAAGTTTCATATGGAGTTTTTCTTAAGAATTGGCCTAATGATTACCCGGTTGGAACCATAGCATGTTGTGTTTACAGCATCTGCCCAAAAGTATTTGGTAGATTGAGTCGCTCTTAGCATAGTTCTAGCAAGCTCTATCAAGGATCTATTCTTTCTCTCAACGACCCCATTTTGTTGTGGTGTTCTTGGTGCAGAAAGAATTGTGAAAAATGCCATTTTCTTCACAAAATATCTTCAAATGAAGTATTTTGAAATTCCTTTCCATGATCACTTCTAATTGATATAATTTTGGGCAGATTTTTCGTTTTGGACTAGCTTGGCGTAGTTTGTAAATGCCTTAAAAGCTTCATTTTTATTTGCCAAGAGATAAGGTCCAAGTGAACCTTAGTAATCATCAACATAACTAGTCCAAATGAGTTTCCACCAAGACTTTTGGTTCTTGATGGACCAAACAAGTCCTCATGTATCAATTGTAGTGGTCTAGAGGTTGAAATGACATTTTTAGGTTTGAAAGAACTTTTTGTTTGTTTGCCTTTTTGACAAGCGTCACATAAATTTATCCTTTATAAATTTCATTTTTGGTAAGCCTACAACAAGATCATGCTTGACCAAATTTGTTTAAATGATCCATGTGAATATGAGCAAATCTCTTATGCCATAGCCAAGCTCATTATTGTCGCTTACCAAAAGACATTTCATTTTTAAGGATAAATCTTCAAAATTGAGTATGAAAATGTTTTTGAAACGCTTACCGACAAACTAAGTTTCATTTGTAGCTTCATTTTGGATGATGCACTCATCTTTATTAAAAACTATCTTGTATCCTTTGTCACAAAGCTGGTTGATGCTTATGAGATTATGTTTTAGACCTTCAACATATAAGACATCTTCAATCGAGGGATGTGTTTGTACCGACTTTTCCAATGCCTAAAATTTTTCCTTTGTTGTTGTCTCCATATACTACATGTCCCTTTGACTCAAGTGTTAAAGCTGAGAATTTTGTTATATCACCCGTCATGTGTTTGGAGCAGCCACTATCTAAGTACCACATGTTTGAAGTCTCTTGTTTGCATACCTACAAATTGAAATCAAACTTTATTAGGTATCCAATGTGCTTTGGTCCTTGATGGTTAGTACCTTTCTTTACCCATATGTAATGCCCTCTTGGAACACTAATGTTTCTAATATGACATGTATTAGGTGTATGACCATGAAGACCACAATAAGAACAAGTAGGATTAATCTACTGTTAGTAGCATATGTATGAGGTTTATTTTGTAATTTATAATCATATTATAAGATCATCCTTTTCATAACTATAATACTTTCTTGATTAGATTGACTACTTGCTTTAACAAAAATAGTTTTGTTCAAATTTGGTTTTATCAAATTATTGAATATCCAAGACCACTTTTGTCATTTGAGTATCTTTGCATATTTAAAACATTTCCATCCTAAATTGTCCTTTTTCGTACCGTTCAATCACCCTATTTAATTGAACAATTTCGAAAGAGAGGAATCACATTTATTGCATGCAAAATTCTGTTTCTAGTTTTTCAGAATTTTTCTCCATAATATCAATTTTTTCTTGTAAACTATGAGATTTGTTTCTTTTGTGTGATACTAGTTTACACAGATTTTTACATTCAATAAGTAATTCCTTTATTGCGTTTTGAGCATCATTGTATTCTATAATTAATCATTATTAGTCTTATTATAATGAGGAGAGTCTATATATTACTAACCTCTTCTTCATCATCTGATTGATGCGAGGCCATTAATGCAACATTGGCGCATTCTTTACTTTCTGTTTCTAAAGATGAACTTACTTCATTGTCTTCCCAAGCTATATATGCCTTCTTGAAATCTTTCTTTTTGTTGACATTCTTCTTAGCAAGGTTTGGCAATCTGCTTTTAATATGTTCCTTGTTTTCCACATTCAAAGACAAGTAAAAGTTTTGATTTGATGTAGAATTATCTTTCTTCTTGAAGCCTTTCCTTTGAAATGTTCTATCATTTTTAAGAACTTACCAAATTTCTTTACAAGAAGGATAATATTTTCATCTTCATCTGAATCATTGTTTTTGATTTGTTCTCTTGGATTCGATCTTTAAAGCAATATTTTTGGTCTTCTTTCTTGACTTTCATTTTGTTCTAGCCTTCCAAGTTCGATTTCGTGCTCTTGAAGTTTTCCAAATAGTGCAAAAGAGACATTTTGGATAGGCTTTTCTTTTTCCGATATTGCTGTAACTTTTGTTTGCCAGGCCTATGTCAATGATCTCAGTACTTTTAGATTTAATAAATCATTGGTGAAGATTTTCCGAGTGCTGTCAAATGATTGGTTAAGTGGGGAGAACCTTTTCTGTAAGTCTAGAATGACTCTCCGGGCTGCATTCGAAATAACTCATATTCTTGTGATAGTGTGTTGAGTTTAGACTCTTATACCTCAATGGTGCCTTCGTGAGTTACTTCCAACGTATCAGATATTTCTTTTGTTGTTTTACAGTTAGATATGCGGAAAACTCATCCATTCCTAGTGCAGATTGTAATATATTCTTAGTCTTTTTTATCGAAAAGCACTTTTCTTTATCCTCATCAGTCCCAAGAATTTTGTATCTTTTATTCTTCTTTGTTATGATGACAGTTTTGGGAATGTGAGGACCATTTTCAACTGCATCCATATGCGTCTCCTTGTGCTTCGAGATACGCTTGCATACGATTTTTCCAAAAATCATAGTGCTCTCCACAAAACATGGTGGCTTGGTACTGCTACCACCGTCTATAAAAACAGGTTGTGCGGAAGCCATGAGTAATTGATCGAGAATAAGTTACCTTAACCTGCTCTGATGCCAATTGTAAGTATAGAAGTACGCCTAAGAGGCGAGGGGGGGAGGGGGGAATTAGGTGTTAGTAAGTTTCTTGTTTTTAGTGATATGGTAATTGGATTTTCTGAGTTTAAGAACAAAGCTTAAAAATTGCAGTAAATAATATGAACACTTTAAGATTTATCCTGGTTCCCCTTATAACCAAGGGTACGTCCAGTCCTCTTGCACACCACAAGAGATTAATCCAAACTTGTCAGAAAATGTACAACTCCCACCCTGAGATTCTTGCTACAAAAACTTCTAACAATACTTCTAAGATAGCAACACCACTATCTTAGATTAAGCTATCTTGTACAAATGATACAATAAGGTTTGATGAGTCTAAGATGTGGTATATTGATAAACAACTCAATAGAAATTCAAGTACTTGAGAACTTTTAGAATGATATGAATCTAATGCAAGTACTTAGAAAAAAAATCAAAATTTTGTTCAAAGTTGTTTAATGAATTAATTCAAGGATTGTTATTTTTTGATCTGAAGTTATGGGGTATTTATACTCCATAAATATATCCTTTCAGATTCGTGGCCATGATCCAAGAGGTTTGATGAAAAATTACAATGTTCTAGAGGCATCCCAGATCTGAAAAATTGTAATGTTTTCAGGTGTATTCGAATACAGTATATGTGATTTGAATACACAATCTTTGTAACGTTTAAAAAATTCAAATTTTACATCTTGTATTCGAATACACATTAGTGTAGTCGAATACAGATTAGTGTATTTTAGCCCTCTGGCTTTAACTTGTATTCGACTACATATGGGTGTAGTCGAATACACACAAGGATTTTTGGCCACTAACTTAGCTTGTATTCGACTACAGATGGGTGTAGTCGAATACAACATTTAAAGTTTTGCCTCTAACTTAACTTGTATTAGAATACAACATGGTGTAATTCGAATACACTTATGCAATTGTTCAAAAATATGATTTTAAATGATTTGTTAATGTTGTTTTTGATTTTCGAAAATATGTTAAATGCATATGTAAAATATGAATTGTTCTCATGTATTTGAACTATTGATTTGTATCATTACCTTTACGTTTAATCATTTAATATTAGATTTTGAAGCTTATTGAAGATAATTTGATCTACTTTTTAGATCTTGTTGCATTGTCCATAGTTGGTGGTCTTGTCGTCGTCAAAAACATGTAGTTTACAATATTTTTTGGTATGAAATGATCAATTTCTTAAACTATAAAAGCTGGCAATA
This sequence comes from Cicer reticulatum, assembly GCA_002896235.1. Taxonomy (NCBI): domain Eukaryota; kingdom Viridiplantae; phylum Streptophyta; class Magnoliopsida; order Fabales; family Fabaceae; genus Cicer; species Cicer reticulatum. Next base: position 5,106 of record PGWS01027937.1, on the reverse strand, counting down.
ACCATTTATTTGTAAAAATAATTGTTATGGAAGAAAGAAAAAAAAATATAGTAAAACTCTTCAACTAGAGAATGTTATGTAAAGAAGCTCGCTTGTATTTGACTTAGTCTTTAAATTAGTGATGTTTTCTCTGAAAAGATTACTGCATTTGAATTGGTTCTTAAATTATATTTCAATATCAAAATAATATTCCCATAAAAAATATTTATTTTTAAATATTTCAACAAAAAATAACGAGAATCTAGGATTTAAATTATATACATATTTAGTGTAAAAAGTTGTTACGTTATATGTCAATCACATTTATTAGATGTGGTGTTGATTTTTTTCATAGCTAGCTCTAAAATCATGTCTATAAAATTGTGATGTGATGATAATGTAAAATTTCTAAATTGGCTCTGCATGAAATTATTTTTTACTAAGACAATGTATAAAAATAAATTTAATATAAAATATAAATAAATAAATGAAAAATGTATTTATTTCATAATTATGTATTTTTAAACATCAATATTATCTTTAAAAATAAGAACAGGTTATCGATAGTCAACATACTTAGAAAGAAAATTGAATTTAAGTTACTCATAAACTAATTTAAATTTTGTAACAAAGTTAGATCATTCTAAGAAAAGTTTTAAAAAAAAAAAGATTTAACATTAAACACAATTGTAATTGATATTAAACTTTAAACACACATGTAATTAAAGAGAAACAGTAGCAAAAATCATGTTTTGTTTATGTCATTGGACACAAATACAGAAATAAAACAATAACAGTATGTTGTGGAAAATTGACAAAATATCTATATATACATAGCAGTGTTAATACTAAAGTGACGATGGCAACATGCAAAAGAAACGGGTTGTTGTCTTGCATATCTTATCTTGACCTTTTGGTTGGAAGAAGATCTTTCATCTCATGAGCATGTTCATCCCTTTTCTCTTGTTTATTTTCTTTCCTCAAGGTCCCAATCTTTATTGAGAGACTTCCATATGTTTTTCAAAATATTCACTAAACTTTAACGCAATTTTATGAACTCATTTCTAGGAGGATATAAATAACATTCTTGAGAGAATACAAATCTGATGTCAGTAGCCAATTCATACGGTGTTGAAATAGAATTGAATTTTAGATTCAATAATTCTTCAAACCCATAGTCTTCAAATTTAGACTTGTTCTCTAAATTATACTTGTCATGAAAAAGCCATCAAGAACTTGAGATCAATAGGGTTCTTTTAGAGCCAGCTATCTCTTTCCAATCAAAATCCTCTTCAAAATCACCCAACATTGCATCTTCTTGTAATGTTGCATCGGCTTCTTTCTCTTTTCATTCATGATCTCACCGCCCATCATCTTCAAGCAACAATTTTCGGTTCTTGGTTTTCTTGTTTCATTGATAATCTTCTTGGAACAAGAAATCCTTCAATTACTTGCACACCAACTTCTTTAGACAAGATGGGTTTTGAAATCTTATGACAGAATCGGTTGTTTGTGTTGTTGTTTTGTTGAGACATAATAGCTGTTGAATCTTTAGCGTCAAGCCAGAAACATGTACAATTGGCTTGGAATGTTCCATCTTAATATCTCCTTGAGAATGATTCTTTTGAGAAGAAACTTGATTATAAGTACCTTAACGAGAGTTGTTGTATTCTCCAAATTCATTTACCGATAAAGAACTCATTGTGTGTATGTGTATGGGAGACAACAAAAAGAAAATGGAACAAGAATAATGCCATTCATTACAATTCACTATAGTTGGAGTGTGTTGGCTCTGTTTATAAGGATTAATAATCAAATCTATCTCAAAACGAAAAAAAATCAAATCTTTTTTTTTACCGTTTGATACTAAATCTTTTTCAACATGCATTTAATTTTTTTTAGTTTCCGTTGCATAATTTCTTATAATTTTTTAGTTCTGTGCATTAAGTCAATTCAATAAAAAAATTATCCATGAAAATTGAGTTTTAAAATTAAAATAATTTCTTTAGAGTTAATCATTATCTATTAGTGCACTTCAGAATTTAAGACTCTATTTAACTAAGTCATGAGATTAAATAAAAATAAAAATTATATATCCCAAAAACCAACTAAATTAAAAAAAATCGAGGAAATTGATATATTTAAATTTTTATTAAATCTAAATTTATACATTGTATTTCATAATCGGTAATGTAATATCCGATAGAAAACTATTATATATAAACTATCCAATGTCGAAATATTCTGCACTCAACAAAAGGTTGTTGACACCGTTGATAGTGATATTTCGCATATGTTGTGCTTCATGGCAGACTTACTACTATGTTAGTATATTGTAATTCTTATAATTTAAGATCTATAGTTATTGCAATGCATATTGATGATGAGAATCACATTAGCTCATTGTCAGATGTAATCTTGTGTACGCAACTATTTTCAAAAGAAGTTTGAACCAACCCTATTAGAGGCTGTTGCAAGAAACTTATCGTTTAAGTAGAATTTTGTTAGGTTAGTTACGTTGAAGAGTAATCAAAGTGCAACACACACTTATTATTTAACAATTATTCATATATATCATTTCAATTTTTTTATTCTTGGGCTCAATCATAATTCTCAACAAACACCATCAAAAGTTTCCATCTCATATGTCCTCACTCACCTTTTTGTCTAATGTTTTATTGTAATTTTTGCAGATGTCTGGTCGTGTTCCTGTTTTTCTGCGCTATGAATGCATTATCTGGATTTACAAAAGTGCACTAATAAACAATTTAGATGAGATAATATGGGTGAAATTGTGCAATATGTTACGCTGAATTTCAACATCAATTTGTAAAGTATGGCATTGTTGTTATCGTCTTCATATCTTGTTAAAAATTATATCTTTCTAATTACTATATTATTTTTAAAAGAAATACTAATTGCTAAACATTACCGCTCTCTCAAATGTTACAGCCAAAAAATAAATTTCTCTATCAAATGTGTGCGTTAGGATACATAATAAAAATAATAATTTTTAAAAGTCTTAACTATTTTAATAAAATATTAATTATATATAATTATCTACCATAAAATTTGATTAAGTCGTGCTCTTTTGTTTACTCGTGTGTAATGTAATTATTAATTTAAACTTGATTGAGCGTGATTTATCTAGTTGGACATATTCTAATGAAATCACCAAAATAGAGAATACAAAGTTAAAACAGTCAGAATTAAAAATGACAAGAACACAACAGTGCAATGGAATAAAAGAGTTAATAAACCAAAAATATATCGGCAAAGTAAATAATTGGAGTTTTAATTTTTTTTTTTAATTAAACACTGATTTGTAGAGAGATTGTTCATCCACTAAGCAGCTATTGTTTGAGAGTAGAATAGTTAGCATGCGTAAAAAAAACCTATATAGGAAAATTAATAGTGAAATACATCATCCTAGTTCTGTGGACTATTTTAAATAAATTGTATATAAAAAATGAAATTAAATACTTTAAAATAATTATAAATTTTTATATTTGACTAAAATTGAGCGATTTTTTTCAATTAAAACGTGTTTTTTTTTCTTATATGATGATACTATAAATACTCTGTTAGATGAAATTGAACTATTGTAGAAACAAAATATATGAGATGTGTATACATTAGGTATTTATTATTCTTCATCGAGGAAACTTAGAGTTATTTGCTACACTTAGAGAGGTATGTACTACACTATTTGACCGTCTAAAGATGAGGTGAGAAATATAATATAGTTGTAATCATATAATATTTCGTACCATCACTGACATTTAAGAGATGTCTTGGCGTATAAAATCTATTTTGATGTATTATTTTTTTCTTTAATTCCTTTATTCCAATTTTGATTTCTATAAATAATTTGTGGTCTAATATTTTATTTCTTCAAGAACTCAATCACAAATCTTCATTAACAATATCGAAATAAAATAACACCTTTTTTATTCCTAAAATGATGCATGGTATTAAATTATTAGTTCTTCAAGAACTATATACCAAAATTCCCAATTTCGACAATTCAATAGGGATAATTGAATATTAAATTTTTAGTTCTTCAAGAATTGTATCACAAAAGATATTCATAAAAAGTGATCAAGAACAATTCATTTTTCGAGCACTTCCTCATATATGATTTAATATCAACTGTTTAGTTCTTCATGAACTATATCATAAATTATCTTTGCAATCCTTCACATAATTTTGATAATTAAACTTTTAATTTTGTAGGAACTATAAAACAAATCATCATATATGATGATCCAAGAAAATCACTCTTTTGCAATCCGTCAAAGATATGCTTTAATGTTAAATTCTAGAAGACAACTATATAAGCCAAAAAAAATCTTCTAACACAATTTATATGAAAACAACAAATATTGATATGAAATAAAAGAAATAAAATATTCAAGAAATATGATCATGAAAAGAATATAATAAGAAATATTTTTTTTAGAAAATTTAGAAGAAATAGTAAGAAGAAATATTCTTAGAACAAAATCTCTAAATTGATTATTTATGATTACTCTTATGGTAGAGTTTCGTGCTAATAACGTATTATAAAATTAATCAAAATAAGAGTAAATAAAATATAAGAAATTATGGGAAACGTTAAATTTAGGGCCTTGAGAGACAGAAAAATAGAATAAAAGAAAGTTCATTCTCTCTTTTGTATATCGCTCAAGTACTTTGAACCCTCACTTTATAAGGTCTATATTAAGAAGATTTTACAAGAATATCAATATTACATTATATTGTACAATTAAACATATACATTATTAGTTATCTTCTAATGTTTCTGTATTCCCACGTAAATCATGTACTTAATGAACAATCATATTCTCAATATTATATTATAACACAAAAATATATTTAACACTCATAGGCTTCAATTATAATCAATGTAACTGAAGTTTTTTTTTTTACTACTAAAATCGTAATAAATTTAAATATTCATTAAATCTGTATAAATTGTTAGACGAGAGTCTTATCTTAAGGAAAAATCTTGCAATTAAAAAGGAAAATTAAACGAAATTCTAGTTACCCTTTAATTTACATTAGTTAGTAACTTGAACACTATTTGTATTAATGTGATACCCATTTTACCATGAAAAGAAAGCT